>PVJX010039893.1:0-15507 GCA_004027295.1 Dolichotis patagonum | reverse complement strand
TCAATTGGCTTTATTCCATCCTTTTTTTTCTGTTTGCAGCTTCACTGTGTGTTCACTTTGTTTGCCTTAATTTTGTAACATGAACAGCTATTTCGGGGAGTATGTGGTTTGTCAACTAGTGATATATGGTTTTTTTTTGAGGTTTTGTATTGTTTCTACCCTTTTTTCTGTATTGCTTTTTTTCTCTTTAAATAAAATTTTAAAAAAATAGAAAAAAATAAAATAAAATAAAAATGGTGAGTAGCTCGGTAATTACAGTTCTTTTCAGGTGCTAGAATATTACGTAGCCATTAAGCAAATACAGAAGATAGTAGCAGTATTAGACTATAAAATGTATTAAAATATAGGGCACATCAAGTATCATTTTTAATCTATGTTAGGTTATAATATTTAAAAGAAAGCTTTTGAACAGTAAGTATGGGTTAGGTCAGTCAGTGTAACTGAGAAATGAGGATATTTCAGAGGCAAGGCCATTCATGAGTGACCAAAAACAGAAAATATATTGGTGTACCATGGGAACTGAACACAATAGGACATTAGCAGAATTAGCAGAAAAATAAGTAAAACCTGAATTTTGAAATCCTGTAATCAAATTACTCTCATTTGTATTTTGTCTTTTAGAACATAAAGAGCCCTCAAAGGTTGCTTTTATTTTTTTAAATTTTATTTTAAGGGGGGTAAAATTAGATACAACAAAACAACAGAACAGGACATAAGAAAGCATAAATTTCAAAGCTAGACAACCAGAGATCTTCACTATCTGTCATATTGTCTCTTGTTTTCTTCCAAATGGTTGTCCATATCTTTGCATATAGGGAACGCTTACTAAATAACATAGCCAATCTTTTCATAAGATGTGTAGTTAACTGGCTCCCACTTGCTAAGGGGGGGTAAGGGCATGGGACAGGGGACAGGACGACATGGGATGTCTGATTCTCAGCCCGCATGCCGGCAGGATCACAGCCACCCCCAGAGAGGGGAGGAGTTCCTTGTTCTCCTGGCACCCCGAGTCAACCACATGGTGCAGGTCCTGAGGCACCAGGGTCTCTCTCCTTCGGGCTGCTGAGAGTCTGCCACACTCACAGCTGCCCCCCAGAGGGGAGGAGCTCCCCGCTCTTCTGGCACCCCTAGTCAACCGCATGGTACAGGTCCCCGAAGCACCAGGGTCTCTCTCCTTCAGGCCGCCAAAAGTCTACCACACTCACCTGCTATTTCTTTCTGATGAATTGACCATCCCATTTCCAAAGTTTTGAAATGGCCATCAGACCACAGAAAGAATTCTCTTGAGGCTCCTGTTTGAAACCAGCAGCTATAGCAATCTGCTGGCCTTGCTTCAGGGCCACAAAGGTTGCTTTTAAACAACTTTTGAGTTTTTGGAGTATTTTTGTTTGTTTGTTACAAAAATAATACAGGCTTATAATAATTAAATATATTTGTGCTTATATCCTGTCTTCACTACCAGCTAGCCAAATAACTTCAGGCAGGTTTATTTAACCTCTCTGCTTCAGTTTTTAAATAGGAATTTATATAGCTCCATTAGACAAGATCATAATGCATTGATTAATATACTTGTTATAACACAGTTAAAAGTTATATAACAGGCCCTGTAACATGGTAAGCCTTATATATTAACTGCTACTATTGTGATTATTAGAATAGCTGGAGAAGCAATAAAAAGTTTAAATCATACACATGTAATACTCAATCCAAAACACAACTGTGAACAAACAGACATACTTTAAAATCTCTAGGATTTTTCTGCTTAGATTTTTGTTTATATTTTTGGTACCCATGCATTTTCTCATTATATTATAAACTACAAGTTTTATTTTACACATGTACTTAGCATGTGTAAGAGTCTGGGTTCAGTCCCCAGCACGGGGAGGGGAAGGAAAAAGAGCAGGAACAGGGGACAGAAGAGAGAAAATAAAAAGAAAGATACATACATTGATTGATTGATTTCTTTTAACCCGAGTGTGACAGATTTGTTTTTACATAGATCTTTCTAACCACAGTATGGAGGAAAGATTTTTTTAAAAATTTAAGCTTAGAAGCCCCAAAATAGATAGTTGAAGTCAGACCTCAAATGAACAGCAGTAAGACACAATAAAAAACCGGAGGTGCATTTTTGACATATTTAAGAAATAGATTTGACCAAAGTGCTCAGTGGGGAAGAAGAATAAATGACTCCCAGGTTTCTCCTGGGAGTTGATGGGCTCAGGGTTCCACTAAATTAAATAGAAAAGTGAGTCATTTTTGTGAGAAGCTCTTATAATTTTGAGATGCCATGGTTCATATAAGTTGTCCTGTATTCAGGGGTCATTGGGGATGACTAATGTATAGATACTGGCAGAAGCCAAGAAGACACACATTCAAATAGAAAAAAAGTGAGCTCAATACTAAATATGATTTAAAAAAATAACACCCTCTGTAGGCATTATAAAGAGGTAGAAAGTGAAAGCCAAATAAGGCTTAGCAAATAAAAGCTAAGAAAATGAAGGTGGCAAATGTGGCCCTTCCTGCTTCATATAAAGAGTAAGAAAAGACAATAAGAGTGAGGAATTGAGAGGGAACTTATAGGGGATGTTTTTGGGGGAGGGTGTTTTTGAGGCATGAGGCATACTTATAAGCTGGGGGGGTGTATCTGGAAGGAAGGCTAAAGATTGTAATACAGACAGTAGATAATTGAGTACCATCTGTGAGGCTGTGAGCAATTATTAGTTTTGAGCAAATGAGAGACACATCTTTTTCTCCCTGCAGCTAGGGAAAAAAGTAGTTGGGATGGCTAAATATAGGTAAATTTATACTTAGAAAAAGACAAAGCCGAGTGTGGCAGCGCATACCTGTAATCCCTGCACTCGGGAGGCTGAGCCAGGAGGATTGTTGCTGGTTCAAGGCCAGTGTGAACTACATAGTGAGGCCTGTCTCGAAAGAGAGAGAGAGAGAGAGAGAGAGAGAGAGAGAGAGAGAGAGAGAAAGAAAAGGAAGGAAGGAAGAGAGAGAGAGAGAGAGAGAGAGAGAGAGAGAGAGAGAGAAAGAAAGAAAGAGAGAGAGAGAGAGAGAGAAAGGGAAGGAAGACAGGCAAGATCATCTAGAGAGAGTGGTAGGACCAGAAGTAGGTTTGATGAAAATGGCAAAAGATTAAAATCCAGTGGTAGGGCCAGGGATTTAGCTCAGTGGCTTAAGCGCCTGCCTGGCAAGCGCGAGGTCATGAGGTCGATCCCCGGTACCAAAAATAAATAAATAAAATAAAATCCAGTGGTAGAGACATAGATTAAGAATTCCTTTTTTTTTTTTTTTGGTCAGTTATTATAGTAACAACAATATATTTCAGCGTATTAATTTTTCTACTTCAGATCTGAAACAACAAAAAACTGGAAATCACTAACAGAGCCAGAACGTTCCAGAGGATCCTTGGAGTCTATTGCTGAGCATGTTGGTATGTAACTAGAGAAAATAAGCTGTATTTACATGGTCTAAGAATTTGTACTGTTATTTGATTTTATTATATTATTTTTATTTATATTATGTACTTTTTTTCAATTTAAAAGAAAGAAAAATTACTGAAAGTAAAATACGATACAATGAGGAAATAGAACTAATATATAAAAAAATAAGAAGGATAAACTAAGCTCATTATGTCATTTTTTTGTTCTTATTTTGTAAAATTAGCACTTCAAATGCTACATTTGTGGGTTTTTTTTTTCTTTTTTTGGTATTAGGGATCAAACTCACAACCTTGTGCTTGCCAGGTAGACGCTTGTCCACTGAGCTAAATCACCAGCCCTCAAATGCTACATTTGCAGAAATTGTCTTTTTTTTTTTTTTTTTTTTTGTAATATATAAATGCTTAGTTGTAATCTCCAGGAAAATTCATTCTTTAAGAAGTATAAATAGGGTGGTACACACTTGTAAGGTCAGCACTCGGAGCCTGCAGCAAAAGACCAGTCTGAGCTACAAAGTGGGTTCAGGACCAGCCTGAACTGCATAATGAAACCCTGCCCCCCTACCCCCCTAAAAAATAAAGTATAAATAGATACATTTATCCTTTCCTCCTTGGTTTCCTGTTTGAAGGTTGTATATAATATCCGCCATACAATATTGTGTTTTCATAATTTGAAAATCATCTAACAAAGCTCCATAAATTTAGCTTCATTTTCTTCACTTGGTAAGTTAAGACAATACTTAAGAAATTATTTCAAGTTGGGAGTGGTAGGAGACACCTGTAATCCTACTAGTAGCGCTCAGGAGGCTGAGGCAGGAAGATCATTATGAGTTCAAGGCCATTCTGGACAACATGGTGAGACCTTCTCACAAAAACCAAGAAAAAGAAAATTGTATTAAGTAAAAAAACAGAGAACTGGGTATATAGCTCAGTGGTGGAATGCTGTGCAAGGCCCTTGGTTCAAATTCCCAATATACTATGGGGTGGGGGTGGATTGTTTCGAACTTTAAAAATTTTAAATGTACGGGGCTGGAGATTTAGCTCAGTGGTATAAGTGCCTGCTTGGCAAGCGCAAGGTTGTGAGTTTGATCTGTGGTACCAAAAAATTTTTTTAAATGTACAATAAATTGGTGCAGTATATTCTTTCAATAAAAAATTTACATGGTAACCAAAATAGAGCATAGTTATTGACTAGAGTTTGTTCACAGGATTTGGCTTTTATTTACAGTTGCATCCGAGAAATTGAAAGATTGTAGTTAAATAATTTTGGTGTGATTTTTTTTTTTTCTTTAAGATGCTTCATTGTCAGGTTCTGAAAGATCAGAAAGGTCTTTATCTGCATATGCAAAGAAAGTGATTGAATTGGACATTCAGACTGAAGAATATTTGCAGACTCCTCCAATTCTCAGATCATCAAGGAAAACCAGGGCAGATTCTGGAGATTCTCTAGAAAATGTTCTTCCATTACCTCTTCTCAAGGAATTAAATGCCTCTAATAGAATTTTTGATGTTTCGGAAACCAAGGTTGAAGAGTCCAGTAAAAAATCAGAAACACAAAAAGTAGAATATGCAAAATTGGAAGAGAGTGAGATTCAAGATACCTGTTCTAAACCACCTGATAGCTTAGTAAAACAGGGAGACTCATCTGAAATTCTTTTAAACAAAAATCTTTCTTCAGATTCTGTAAATGTTCAGAGAGATTTAATTAGATTGGCCATTGAAAGTCTTCATAAAAAAGAGGAAATTTTGAAAGAAAGAGAGTCAGATCAAGATGGAGACTATACTTCAGATCTCCAGCCAGGAAAAGATATTCATGAACAAAAGAACAAAAAGAAAAGAGACTCGTCTTTGTCAGAACATCTTTCTATTCCTAAAGAATTGTCATACTCTGAAGATTTTGAAGGGTCTTCTTTCAAGAAAGAAATTTCAGCTGAATTGTATAAAGATGACTCTGAGGTGTCATCTTTGTTGTCATTCAAGAAAGAGACTCACTCTTGCAGAGATAAGTCACAACAAACAAGGAACTCTAGAAGTACAGCCTCCAGCTTTGGTAGTGATGATGAAATCAGTGAGTGCCTAAGTGAGAAAAGCCTTTCTGTTCATAGCAGTGTCCATTCAGAAAGGCTGTTAGAACTCAAGTCCCCTACAGAGCTGATGAAAAGTAAGGAACGTAGTGATGTAGAGCATGAACAGGGAGTTACTGAATCCCTTCCCTTGGCTCCAGTTTCTGTGGCAGATGAGTTACTTGATTTCCACATCGGTGATAGGGTGTTGATTGGCAATGTTCAGCCAGGAACTCTTCGATTCAAAGGTGAGACTAGTTTTGCTAAAGGATTTTGGGCTGGAGTGGAGTTAGATAAACCTGAAGGAAATAACAATGGAACATATGATGGCATTGTATATTTTGTGTGCAGAGATAAGCATGGTATTTTTGCTCCTCCTCAAAAAATATCTCACATTCTAGAAAACTTTCATGACTATATAGACATAAATGAAGATGAAGACTGTTATTCAGATGAACAGTATCAACATCATAATGAAGAGGAAAAAGATACAGAAGGTTTAAAAGATAAAGAAAAAGATGCAGTTGAATATTTTTATGAGAAATCTCTACCTAGTACACACAATATAGAAACCTCAGTGGACAGAGATGGAAGCCTTAAAATAGAAACAGACATTTCTGGAGTACATAAAGCTCATGTACACCAGCAATCTTCAGTGGGCCCACTGATACTTTTAAAGGATAACAAAGACCTTTTTGGTGCCACAGAAAAGGTTTCCGTTGCTGCAGAAGATGATGCTTTAGGTAATACCTTTTCTGAAGAATTACAAAAGCAACAACTGTTTACAGAAAAGGAAGAGAATGTATATTCTGAAGTTTCAGAAAAGCTTTCTACCCCACTTCTAGACCTTTTAACAAGAGAAAAAAACCAATTAGAAGCCCAGCTAAAGTCATCATTCAATGAAGGAAAAAAGTCAGAGCGACAATTAGAAACAGTCAGCTTACTGGCAGATAGTTTACTAAAAGTTGTTGTAAAGGACACAGTCAGTCAACTACAGCAAATCAAGAGAGCTAAGAATGAGAAAATTCAGCTTAGTAACCAGGAGCTTCTTGATGATGACCAAAAGAAAGTACCATCCCAAAATCTTGAGGAACAGTCAATCAGTGTTCCAGTCTGCTACTTAAGGTCTGAATTGGAAGATGAAAAAGAAGAGATTTCTTCACCAGATATGTGTCCCAGACCTGTAAGTATTTCATCTAAAAAAGTGTTAATTTACCTTGCCTGTGTAGTGCATTTTAATTCTGTTGCACATGATAGGTTTTCATCTTGAGGTGCTAGTCATTAGATAAAGATCATTATGCTAGTCTTAAAGGCCCTGAAGCTATTTTTCTGTCTAAAGTTTGTCTTCTGTTATGTCATGAGTAGTCACTATAGGGTTGTCATAAATGCTGGCAGGTTTATGGGAACTGAGACATTCATTTAAACTGTTGGTTTGACAGCCCATGTATAGTGTCCACAGATTAGATTCCCTTCCAGATTCACTAAAAAAAAAAGTACATGCTCTAGATAAATTTTCCAATGGCTCCCTACCCTGTGCTTTTTAATTGTTCATGTATCAACTCAGCAGAGATAGCTCTACCCTACAGAGATTACCAATTATGATGTTGATTCTCATAAAACTGAAATATATCCTCTATGACATCTGTGCAGATCATCAACTTGTTTAGGTTGCCCTTGGACAGTTGAACGAAAGTAATGATTTAGAGTAACTTGAAGCAGATAATCAACAGAGGTGAGAAGTTTAATACCCTATTTCCATATCCCAGGAACAGTTCTCCAGAAAGAGAACGGCAATGGTACAAAAAAGGGAAAACTTAGCAACAAACATTTTTTATAAAAACTGAATGATAAGTCTCACGTGAGCAGAATACTATGAACAGGATAATGTTTTTCTTGTTCATTAGGTAGCTGCCATATTGTTTTAATCTTATTTATAGAGAAATGGTAAACATATAAATGATAAAATATACTTTGTTTTAAAAGAAAATACTTGTTAAGTAAGCTGAGTCATTAAATGATCCACTGTTTGAGTGTTTCTGTTTCTATAGGAAAGCCCAGTGTTTGGTGCTACTGGGCAGGAAGAGCTTGCTAAGAGACTTGCTGAACTTGAAATCAGCCGGGAGTTCTTGAGCACATTAGGAGATGATCAAGACTGGTTTGATGAAGACTTTGGTTTGAGCTCCTCTCACAAGATCCAAAAAACTAAGGCAGAAGAAATAATTGTACCTCTAATGGCAGAATCGAAAAGAGCACCTCAGAAGCCATGTGAAACATTATTGGCAGTCCCACATACTGCAGAAGAAGTAGAAAATCTTGTACATAATGCAGCAGAAGAACTTTGGAAATGGAAAGAATTAGGCCATGACCTTCATAGCCTCAGTATTCCTACCAAGCTGCTTGGCTGTGCTAGTAAGGGACTAGATATAGAAAGCACTAGTAAGAGAGTCTACAAACAGGTAAGCAGCATGAAAGGATGGTTTTAATTTTTGTACTTCTCTCCACTTCTGGAATTTGACTTCCTAGCCTTTTTGGTTTATTTTTCTCTATCAAGGTGGTTTTTGATTTAACAAAAGAGATTTTTGAGGAAATATTTGCTGAGGATCCCAATTTGAATCAACCTGTCTGGATGAAGCCATGTAGAGTCAACTCTAGTTATTTCCGACGAGTGAAAAATCCAAATAACCTCAATGAAATCAAGGTAAGCTGAAAGTTATGTGCCTCTTTATTGATTTGTTGATCATTTACATAGATCTATAAATGTTGTAAAAATGAGTAATCTCCTTTTTTCATGGACTGTCCATAGTGAGCATTCAGTAAATATTTGTTGACTCATTGATTTCATGAGCAGTGAAAAGAAACTAAAGTAGTAGGTTTGTGCAAACGGTGTATTTATTTCATGCATATACATAGTTTATGATGTCTCAGGAAAAATTAGAAAATACCCAGGGAGATAAATTAATTGCAACTCATAGGAGTTTTAAGTAAGATTTTGGAATTTAGAAAAAGGTAAAATATTCTAGAAGTATACATGAAAATTGTACATTATTGGTTTGGAAGATTTCAAATTGGTAATGTGGTTTTGAAATATATAAGATTATAACAGTGTATAAAATATTACGTTATCTAAGAGACTTTTGAAAAGATTAATTTCCCAGCAGCTAAAAGGGCTTTTCATATTGGCAGTATGTTTCCTTAATTCAACAAATGTTTTATTTCAAGAGCACTGTTAAACTTAAATGTGTATGTGAATCTTCTTGCACTGTATCCCATAGTCCAAGTAATAAGGATTTAGAGTTCAGTTTTCCAAATTTATCAAAGAAAGCCTTTAAAAATATTTTATACTAAAAACACTAGTAAATATTTATGACATATACCGTACGCATACTGTGGGTTAGAAACCTGCTGCATGGACAAGATTCAACCTGTCATCTTTTTAGGAATAAAGTTTTATTGGATCACAGTTTAGTCACCTCATTACATATTGTGTATGGTGCTTTCCTGCCACAAAAGCCTGGAATAGTTATAATCTGATCCTTTACAGAAAAACTTTGCCAGATTAAAGTTGAGGTTAAAGTAGATAATTTTTTCAGAACACATTTACATACTGCATTTCTTCTATACATAGTAAACCTTTGAATGAATTTGTGTGCGTGCAGGCAGGGAATGGTGGAGTTTAAGGGCACATAGTTTGAGGATATTCTCAGATGATTCTGGTTTACAAATGTATTCCTTCCCTCATTGAGAGCAGTTTTTTTTGTTTTGTTTTGTTTTTGTGCCAGGGATCGAACTCATGACCTCGCATTTGCCAAGCAGGAACTAACGCCGTTGAGCTAAACCTCTGGCCCCCGAGAGTAGTATTTTTTTAAAGAAAGATCTTCAAAAATAACAAAACAAATTATTTTGTTTTTGTTTTACGAAAATGAGTTGAAATTACATAATGTACAAGCAGTCATCAAACTGCATGCATACAATAGATACTATCCACTAATTTTCATATTGAAAGAATATTTTGTAACGTTATTTAGAAGTGATGATTTAGATACTAGCAGAGGGTCAGAGATTTAGCTCAACGGTCTAAGCACTTGCATGGCAAGTGTGAGATTGTGAGTTCGATGCCTGGTACCTAAAAAAAAAAAAAAAAAGAATAGATACTAACAGAAAAACTACCATCCTTCTATACTGAAGTGTTAATATTTTTTAATGAAACATTTTCAAATCTTAGAACTTCAGAATAAACTGTCCCAAACAAAAGCTTATACTTTTCTCATTGCATTGCTCCCAAATATTTTTTTTTGAAATTTTTTCAGTTCAAAGATTTATGTTACGCTTTCCATAATAATTTTGCCAGTAATTTTTCAACCTTGAAGATGCTAAAGGTGGCTTGCAAGTAAAGGGAACTCTGAAGTGATTTTTTTAGTAGACTTATCAATAGGTTTTCATTTTGTTTTATGATGTATTTAAACAAAAATTCCTTGTTAGAATTTTCATTTTTATTAGTAAATGTTTGCATATATAATAATTAATTATATGACACTTTTTAATTCTATTTACTCCCTCTCTCCTCCTCCCCTCCTCCTTCTCTTGGTCCCCTGTCCATTTGCATAATATCTATCTCCAAGTCTCCTATTATCTCTTTTATATTGCTTTCTAATTTATACTTTGGGGGGCTGGGGATTTAGCTCAGCAGCATAAGCACCTAAGCGCCTGCCTGGCAAGCGCGAGGTCGAGTTCAATCCCCGAAACCAAAAAAAAAATTATACTTTGAGTTTCTCATACAAGAGAAGCTTATATGAAATTGAAGCTTATGTGTCTGATTTCTCTCACTTAACGTTATGGTCTCAAGTTGCATCAGTTTCCCAAAAATACCGCAATTTCTTCTTTATAGCAGAATCATACTCCATTGTGTGTAAATACATTTTCTTTATCTTTTTATCTGTTAGTGTACATATAAGACACTTCCAAGATTTAACTGTTATAAATTATGTTGCCATAAACATGGGTATGCATATATCATTATAAAATGATATCTGACTTTTTTTAGGAAGAATCTTGGAGAATAAATTGGTTAATCAAATGGAATATGTTTTTAGTTTTTATAAGAATCTCCATACTGACATGTATACTAGTTGTGCTAGTTGAACATCCCCACTGTCCTATCATCACTTGCTAATATTTAATTTTTTCATAG
This sequence comes from Dolichotis patagonum, assembly GCA_004027295.1. Lineage (NCBI taxonomy): Eukaryota > Metazoa > Chordata > Mammalia > Rodentia > Caviidae > Dolichotis > Dolichotis patagonum. Next base: position 4,811 of record PVJX010039893.1, on the reverse strand, counting down.
TATTCATTCTTTCTGGAGCAGAATGGAATCTCAGTGTTTTTTTAAATTTGCATTTCTATAATGGCCAGAGATGGTGAATCTTTTTTTCCTTGAATTTATTGGCCTTTTGTACTTCTTGTGGAAATTTGTTCTTTGTAGTTGCCCACTTTTTGACTGGGTGTTTTATTTTGGGAAGTTTCATTTTTTTTAGTATTTTTATATTCTAGATGTGTACCCAAGGAGTAGAAAGCAAACATTTTATATTCTAAATGTGTATCCAGGCATAGTAAGCATCCCATTCTGTAGGTGGTGTCTTTACTCTGTTGGTTCTTTTCTTTGCTATACAGAAGCTTTTAAATTTGATATTCTATCCATTGATTATTGATGTCATTTCTTATGCAACTGAGATTCTGTTCACAAGTTCTTGCCTATACCTGTATCTTTAATAAGAGTTTTACCTGTTTTATTTTCCAGCAGATTATATGTTTTAACATTTAAATCTTTGATCCATTTTGATTTGAGTTTAGTATATACTGAAAAAGATTGGTCTAGACTCAATCTTTTGTATGTGGTTAACCAGTTTTCCTAGCACCATTTGTTAAAGATGTCATCTTTCCTCCAGTGTATATTTTTGCCCTTTTTGTCAAAGATCACATGGCTGAATGTGGTTGGGGTTGTTTCTGCATCCATTCCAGTGATGATGACCCTTTAAGAGTTTTCAATGATAATAAAAACAGCCCACTGTAGCACTTGCCACCATCCACATTGTTGTTGTTGTTGTTGTTATTGTTTTTGTGCCAGCAGCATGCTATTTTTATCACTGTAGCTTTTTTTTTTTTAATCAGAAATTGAACTCAGGGCCTTGCACTTGCAAGGCAGGTGCTGCCACTGAGCTTCATCTCTGGCCCTGTAGCTTTTTAATACAACTTGAAAAGCAGGATTGTGATACCTCCTTCTTTGTCCTTGTTGACCAGGAACACTTTTACTATTTGGAATCTTTTCTGGTTCATATGAATTTTATAAATATTTTCTCTAGTTTTGTGAGGAATGCTGTTGATATTTTGATAAAGATTGTGTTAAATTTATATTTCAGTTTTAGAAGTATGGACATTTGATAATGTAATTTTCATTATAGAGGGTTTACACTTCCTTTTAGATTAATCTCTACGTACGTATTTAATTTTTCTTGAAGCTATTATGAATGGTATTTCTAATTTCTTTCTCTGTGGGTTTATTATTGGTGTACAAAATGCTATTGATTTTGTGTCCTGCTACATTGCTGAATTTGATTCATTCTAGGGTCTTTTGGTGGAAAATTTTGGGTCCTCTCAGATCACATCATCTGAGAATAGGTGTAGTTTGATTTCTTCCTTTCCTATACATATCCCGTTTCTTTCTTCCCTTGACTGACAATTCTGGCTAATGTTTTAAGTACTATACAGAGTAGCAGTAGTGGATATTCTTGTCTTGTTCCTGCTTTTAGAAGGAAAGCTTTCACCTTTTCCCCATTTAATATAATGCTGGCTTGGTTTGCCATAAATCGCTTTTATCAAATCAAGATAAGGTCTTTCTATACCTATTTTCCCAGAGCTTTTTCTGGGCTTTTTCAAAGCCAGAAAGCTTTTTTTGTCAAAGGCTTTTTCTACATCTTTTGAAATGGTCACATGATTTTTGTCCTTCTATTTATGTGATATATTACATTTATTGATTAGCATATGTTGAACCATCCTTACATTCCCTAGAATGAATTCTACTTGGTCATGGTATATGATCTTTTTAATGATTTGTTGCTTTCTATTATCTTGTTATACATCTATGTTCATTAGAGATTGACCTGTAGTTTTCTTTTTTAGTTGAGTCCTTGTCTGGTTTTGAAATGAAGATAATGCTAGATTCCAGGAATGAATTTGATAATACTCCTCCCTTAATTTGATTGAAATATTTGAGGAGTGTTGGTGAGTGATCTTCCTTGAAGTTCTAGTAGAATTCAGTAGCAAATCTATCAGGTCCTAGACTTTTATTAGTTGGAATGTTTTTATTATTACTGCCTCATTTTTTCAGCTTTTATATATATATTCTACATATTAGTCCTTTACAGAGAGACTGGAAAATTTTTTTCCCATTTTGTAGGTTATCTCTTCATTCTGTTGGTGATTTCCTTTGCTGTGTAGAAGTTTTGGGAGTTTTTGCTTTTGTTTTTGTTTGTTTGTTGTTGCTGCTAATTTTTATTTTAAAGAGTAGAAAACAGAATAAAGCCAATCAAAACACACAAGTGTGACACAAGACTTCAAAACAATATGAAATCAACAATAGTTACCATAATGCCTCTTGTCTTCAAAACAGCTGCCCATATCTTCAGACGTAGTAAAACTCAAACAAAACAGAATAGAACCAGTAAAAACAAAACAATGAACACAATAAAGGACTTCAAAACGAGATAATAGTAAATCTAAAATGGCTTCCATAATATATCTTGTTATCTTTGAAATGGCTGTCCATGCCATCAGATATAATAAAATCAAACAAAACAGAATAAAACCCAACTCAACAAAATAATGAAAATGATACAGCACTTCAAAGCAAAGTGATAGGGAATTAACAATGGCTACCACCTTCAGAAGGAGATCTTCTCTAGATGCTACATTGCATATTGTTATCCTCTGAATAGATGATCAGACTACCCGCCTTAGGCCTGCAAAGTTAGTGAAACACTAAACACTGCAAGCATTAAATTGTATTTTACCTCAATAGCTATCATCACAGCCTGTGTTTCTCCAGATCAGCCAGTTGCTTACAGCAGGGTGAGCAGTGGGGGATTGGCTGTTCTTTCCCAGCCTGCATGTTGGAAGGGGCTGGTATCTGGCTCTCCTCTCAGCAGTCTGCACATGGCACTGATTATCAGGGAGGGCTTGCTTCTTGGTGACTTCTTGTTCTCTTACGCCGCAGTCTGCAAATGGCACTGGCTAACATCCGGCTGTCTCCAAAGCAGCTCGCACATGGCGCCAGTTCATAGGAATGTCTTGCTTCTTGATGACTTCTTATTCTCTTCGCCCACAGTCCACTAATGGCCTGATTTTTTTAAGAGAAAAAAAAATTAAAAACAAGATAATTAGAGGATAACAATGGTTAATACATTGCATATTGTTACCTTTAATTGTTACTCAGAGTACAAGATATCTGCATTTAACTATCCAAACAATGTTAACACAAATCTTTCTTTTCAATGAACCAAGAGAAATTAGTAGTATATATATCTCAACTACTATATATACATATAATTTCTTTCAGCTTCTCACACTAGGGAAACAATACAGTGTTTACACATTTGAGTCTGGTTCATTTTATTTATGAGTATGGTCTCTAGTTGCATCCATTTACCTATAAAAGTCTCAAGTTTATCCTTCTTTATGGCTGAGTAGTACTGCCTATATAAAAATACCACATCTATTTTATCCATTCTTCAGTTGATGGGCATTTAGGTTGTTTCCAAGATCTAGCTATTACAAATTGTGCTGCTATAAACATGGGTGCACATATATTACTGTGGTAAGATGTGTTTGATTCTTCTGAGAAGATAGCCAGGAAGGGAATACATTAATCAAATGGGACCTCCAGTCCTAGTTTTTGCAAGAATCTCCACACTGATTTCCAAAGTTGGTTGCTTCAGTCTACACTCCCACCAATAGTGGACAAAGGTTCCTTGTTCCTCACAGGCTCCCCAGCATTCGTTATTGGTTGATTTCTTGATAATAGCTAGGGTGAGGTGGTTCTCAGTATTGTTTTAATTTGCATCTCTCAAATGACCGATGATGTTGAACACTTTTTCATATATTTATTTGCTCTTTGTATTTCTTCATCTGAGAAGTTTGTGTTCATCTCATAGGCCCATTTTTGGATTGAGTCTTTAAATTTGGGAGGTCTAATTTTTTTGTGTGTGTTCTTTATATGTTCTCAATAGTCATCTTTTGTCTGAGGAACAGCTGGCAAACATTTTCTCTAACATTGTGGGTTGTCTCTTCACTCTGTTGGGTAGTTTCTCTTGCTGTGCAAAAGCTTTTTAATAAGATAAGATCCCAGTTGTTGGTTCTTTGTGATAGTTTCTGTACAATCTGGGTTTTGCTCATAACCTTACACCAGTATCTTCAAGAATTTTACCTACTCTATCTCACAGCAGATTTAATGTTTCTGTTTTAATATTTACATGTTTGATCTATTCTGAATTTAGTTTTGTGTATGATGACAGATGTGAGCCCAGTTTTAATCTTTGACATGTGCAGAGCCAGTTTTTCCAACACCATTTATTAAAAAGGCTGTCACTCTTTAAGTGAATGTGTTTGGCACCTTTGTCAAAGATAGATAGATGCCTTAGTATGTCTGGAGTTGTTTCTGCATCTTCTAATCTGTTCTACTGATCGTCAAGTCTGGTTTGTTTTTGGTTTTTGTCAGTGCCATGCCGTTTTTATCACAGTAGCTTTATAGTACAATTTCAAGTCGGAGATTGTGTTGCCCATTTGTCTTGTCTTTGTTGCCCAAGATTGCCTTTGCTAATCTAGGTCTCTTCTGGTTCCAGATGAATTTTAGGAGTGATTTCTCTAGGTCCATGAGGTATGTTAGTGGTATTTTGATTAGGATAGCATTGAATCTGTATAGTAATTTTGGGAGAATGGCCATTTTTACAATGTTTGTTCTTCCTATCCATGAACAGGGTATGTCTTTCCATTTTCTGAGGTCCTCTTCGATTTCCTTTTTCAGGGTATTATAATTTTCCCTGTATAGCTCTTTTACTTCTTTCATGAGATTAATTCCTAAGTATTTCATTTTTTTGGATGCTA
>PVJX010039892.1:0-15506 GCA_004027295.1 Dolichotis patagonum | reverse complement strand
ACGCCAGGGGTCCTGAGGTCTGGGTCTCCTGGAGCAGTTTCCTCTAGGCCAGGTGGAGGGGGACATGGGAGGAGATGCCTGCCGCCCCTTACCCAAACTTTATATCTCTTCTGCAGACCGGAAAGGTCTGGAGGCAAATCCACCAACCCTTTCCTGAGGGCTGAAAGGTCAGGGCCTTCTACTATTGAGTGTTTCTGGAGCAAGGATATTTCCTAACATTATTTTAAGTTTGACTAATAAAGACTAGTATGAGTTGCAGCACCATAGGAAAAATTTGCATGATTTTCTCATAAAATCTATGAAGTTTTCATTACAGTGCCTGCTTTTGATGGTCTATTACACCTGCAATTTTTATGTGATTTATCAGTGATAAATTTGAATGTTTTGAAATTGCTGTTTGATTGTACCTAAATGCTATTTGGAAGTGATGAAGGGCTGATTCAAGAGTATTTGTTCCCATATGGTGAGCCAATTACCACAGAAGAATTTATTGAATACTTAATGAAGCCTGGCTCCTCTGAATGCTCTGAATGTGTGTCTTCATCCTAAGTTAACTTCTTATATGTCTGTGGATCTTTCTGTATTTTCCACCGTGTCCCCCAAATATTTCTCCTCTGGCACCAGTAGTGGCTTCCTTTCATTGCTTAGCTCTTATACTCTGATGGAGGTAGCTTCGTATTTAAGGTTTTGGTTGTTTGTTTGGAGCTTTATTGGACATTTTTGTTTAATGTTTTTGCTTTTTTTAAAAACTGGGCATCAAACTCATGATCTTGTGTTTGCCAGGCAAGTACTGTGCCCATGAGATGTATCCCCGTCTACCATTTTGTTTTCTCACACTCTAGAGTGACAGCAATACTATTCTCCCTCACTTCCAGACCATCAGCTTCTGATCCAGGAAGGACTTTCCTGGCTCCAGGTAGCCATGCACAAGGACCCGCGAGACCATCCTGTGTGTGGCCCTGGCTACTGCTCTCTGGCTGCTCCTGGGTTAGGCCCCTGTCCCTGCACACAGGATCCCTTGGGGCAGAGAAGGAACAACCACAATTCCTTACCTGTCTGACATCCCAGAGATCACCGTCCAAAACATGAATCACCTGAGAGAGGCCAAAGCCATGACTGTCAACAGATTTTTCACATTCCATTATGGATCTGTTAAACACATATTTTAACGTATTAAAGTAATGTGGGGGATCTAGGTCAGTGGCATAAGCGCCTGTCTTATAAGCGCACAGTGGTAAGTTCGATCCCCAGTACCAAAAAAAAAAAAAGTGGTGGGAGAAAATCTGGATAATCACCTTTAAGGGCTATCATTATTTTTTAATACTACTTAATCATCTGTCTTTCCATCAATGAATACAAATCAAATTCAGAAGTCAGTACATTTTCTGAGGGTAGAGGGTAAAGGTGGAATTGGTGTACTCAACATAGGTGCCTTGACCACCTCCCCAAATGTGAAACTAGAGGAGACGCAGAGCAATGTGGGTAATGGAGAGATTTAAAATGATCAAAATATGCATGTATGCATTTGTCCCAATGAATTGTTTCAATGTGTGCAAACAATATACCCTGATAAAAAAAAAAAGATATGAGAAAAATAAGCACATTGCCTGGGTACATTTATATTTTGTACAACCAATAACTATACACCAAATATTTCTGGGAATGGTACCCTTTGTATTTTTAAACTAAATCTTGAAAGCCTACCTGAAGATCGTTGGGACTTGAGAATAAAGAAAACTTCCAGAAATTGATTTGTGCGCAAACATGTCCATTGCACTTTGAGCAGTGTCACATGCATCATCGCCATTAATATTTGTTGCTTTTAATAAACTGGATAGAGACATTACCCGAGTTGAGGTTGGTCACTGCCCCCGACTTCACTCACAGATGTGACAGTAAGTTAAACAAGAATTTTTATCTCATGACGAGGACGCGGCAGCAGTATTAATATAGGAAACTCTACTCAGTAATAAAGTCATTGTTTCCACAGGAGACAGCCTACGTGATTCAGTCTCTGCCTCACACCACATTCACACCCAGCCAGCCTCAGTCCTGAGCTCTCAGGGCCCGGCTTCTCTTCCTCTGATGAGGACTTGCACCTGGTGGCCACACAGGGGCGCTGCAGGAGGGCACAGAGACAGAGAGGCCAGGGCTGCTCCCAGGCACCGCCCCTTCTGGTCAGCAGCTATGTTCACAGACAGAACCTCAGCTACTGCACCTGCCTGTCATTCAGTCAGTAAGACCAGCATCAACTCACTGTCGTAGGGATCCCTTCATGTTGAGGAGATTTGAGTTTGGAGAGGTCTTTCTGTTCTTATTTGCTCCCTCTCCTCCTAAGGCCCAGGAGAAGCAGCCATGCTGTGGGCTGTGTCTCTGCTTCTTGCTTTCCTGCCTTCTGGTGAGTGTGTGGCATAGGTGCTTTTGTGGTGTTTTTTCTCCAAACATGCCAAAGAATGTCCGTAACTTTTTTTCGTTATTTTGTAACCTTAAAACAGCAGGCAGTCAAACATCTTCCAACATGGAAATGATCTCAGTCACCAGGAAACCTGGGTCCACTCTGACAATCCCCTGTGATGTGCCTGCAGGAAAGAGCTCCATCCACTGGTACCGATTCCGGGAGGGCCAGGCCCCACAACGCCTTCTCTACTATGACTCCTCCAACTCCAAGGCTGTGCTGGATGCGGGATTCGGACCAAGGAAATACAGTGCTTATCAAGCCACGCAGCATAGCAATAAATTTGTAGTATGGAATGTGGAAGAAAGCGATGCTGGCGTGTATTACTGTGCAGCCTGGGCAGGCACAGTGCTTCACACCTGCTCAGGGCTACACTGCAAAGCGTGCTGTGGCTTCTCCTGGTGCACAGGACGGATCAGCCCCAGCTCACTTCCTGCCCTGATTTCCTCTGCGTTGTGATTGACTTCAGTTTATAAGTAGACTGTCCCTTTGGGATATAATTGTGTATCCCTTTGCCAGAGGTGCAGTTTTTTGTTTTAATCACTTCATCAGAATTCCAGGAAGAGATGCAATTTTTAGAAATAATGTAATTCAACAGTGTTACAGAGAGCTGGGTTACAGATAGCTTGGGGGCATGCTGCCTGCCTGGTGAGTGCAAGGTTCCGAGTTCCATTCCCTGTACTCAAACGAATAAAACCTCTGTTACACAGGTATAAATTGAAAATAAAAGTTTTTATCCATATAGTTTTATAAATATTCATGAATATCTATAAGGGAGCATTCTGTTTTTGTTTTGTAGACTTGTCTGTATCACTAACAGTCTTCACGTTGTGTACACTAGTAATTTGTAAAAGACAGAGTCAGATTAGGCTCTTTCTCAGATTCTAGGATAGACAAGATCCTGCTGTCTCAGTCCGAAGAAACACCCGGTCGCCAACGGTCACAAGGTCCCTCCCTCAGCCCTGAGACCTTCACTCAAGATTTGCCTAACCCACATGTGCTATTCCGTCCTTCGAACAGGCACACCATCGGGCTGAGCTCTGGGACTTCGAGAGTGGCCTCCCCTAGAGAACACACTGCCCCTTCACCCAAAAACATGTCACTTCCTTAGACCAGAAGGGCCTGCATGCGAATCCTCCAAACCCCACTAAAGGGCTGAGAGTTCATGACGTCTTGTTGATGGACTGTTTTGATCTAGAACTTCGTCTACCATTGTTTTAAATGTGTCTAATGTAGGCTAATACAACCTATGGCACCACTGGGAGAAGAACAGAGACTGCCTCCAAAGGAGAGAAGCAGAAGAGAAGAGAGCAGATATCACATAAAGGAGTGTATGGCACTAGGGATAGGCTGATTTCACTAAAAAGTACGGCTTGAGTGAGTTCTTCAACGAGGAATCACTCAGTAAGGTCCTAATAATACATAGGAGAGACCCTTGTGAATGCTGATGACATAAAATACAATTCCTTTTCATGGCACAAATAGGTAGTTACTGGTTTTCTTCCCAAAAGTAACATTTTCTTAATGTTGAGCGTCTAAAAAGTAGAGGAAAATAGGAAGCAAAAAATGCCCCCATCTTCCTATCAGTCCACTGCTCACGGTGTTTTCAGCCTGTTTTCCAATCCAGGATTGCATTCCGTAGACATTGGCACAGCTCTCACTTCCTAAAGCATGGAAAAGATAAAGCGGAACAGTCATTTATGGAAAAATTCTGTTTCTTTTTTGTTGAATGATCCTGGGAATGAATCTGGAAGCTTCCCACTGAGCAGCATTCATAGTCTTTAAAAATATACATATTTTAAATTCTAAGACACACTCTTCCTAATTCTTGAATTACTCAGATTGGGACTCCAGACTTTCATCTTCCTGCTTCAGCCACTCAGAGTGCTGAGATCACAGATGTGTCCCATTGTGTCCATTCATATGAGGACTTCTTATGTCTTGTGGGTTGGCCACTTTCCTCTCCTCAGGAGCTGGACTGGCCCACTGCTTTGCTGCTCTACTTGAGATGCCTGGACAGTTCTCAAGCCCCACCTGGGCTCTTGTGTTTAATCTTGAGAAGAAATTTAGTGGTGAGGCTTGGTTTTGGCACATTCTGCTCTGAGAAGATAAGGGACTTGTGGAATCCACAGAATTCTCACCGCTGTCTCAAAAGGAACTCCATAGGTCTAGTGGCCACCATGGGTTCAGAGCAGAAGGACATGGCAGGTTTGATCTGGGTCTGCTGGCACAGAGACTGGTAATGGTGCTCACCTGAGGAAGACCACAGGGAAACAGGAAACCATGGCAAACTGTGGATTTGGTTAACTCTCTCTTGAAAGCAATTAAATGATCTTTGTGAAATAACTATAATAGAAAAGAATCTCCCTAAAGATTCTAAGAACAATAAGACAACCAAGTGTATAACTTTTCCTTGGGAAAATGGACGGATGATTGTGGGATCACATATATCTGTGCAAAGCCCTGTGTTTTGATAACCAATCTGAAACTTCAGAAATGGCTAACTTGGGTGAAGGGTCTGAGACGCCATCACTCTGTGGACCTCCCCGGAGCCCCCTTTCCATCCTGGCCTGGTACCTGCTGAGGTTCCTTCACCTGAAGGTCTCCTCAGCTTTTTTCCTGGGTACCCATCCTTGGCATATGAGACTTTATACCTACAAATATTCATCAGCTCTTCACTCTGGGTATGGGAATTTGTCCTCCATTTATAATTTTAGTTGAAGGAGTTTCCTTGCAAAACAAACTGGCTTTCATTTTGATATTTTTGTACCAGTTAATCTTAATTTTCAACTTGAAATTAGAGACTCTTGGAGAAGTGATGAAATCTTGGGTTACAATGCTTATTCTTGAACTAATTCAATAATTTCACAGAGGAATATGCTGTTAGATGTAGCGGTCCAGTTGGAGCCTGTGGGTCCCTGGTTTTGGCCTTTGGAGAGTGTGTCACATGCTGCCTTCTTCCTCTCTGCTCTGCCTCCTGGTCACCATAAAAGGAGCAACATGGTGGTACCATCTGCTTCTGCCATAATGTTCCTGCCTCGGAACCAGCTGACTGTGGACTGAAATATTTTGCCAAATAAATCATTTTCTCACCTAAGTAATATGTATCAGATATTTGTCTCAGTGACAGAAAACTTGACGAATATGCTATTCTTTTGTTTTTAGTTGAAATTAGTTAAGTATAATTAAAGGAAAAGTTAAAATTATTTCAGCAGTAGAGAATTATTTCAGTAGCAGAGAGTATGCATCACAACTAAGCTTTTCATACATATTTAAGTATAAAAAAAAACACAAACCAGACTTTTGGGGATCTGATATCTACTGTGACAAAAAATAAATCATTTTTAAAAGTGATTTTCAGGGAAATCACTAGAGCCACAGGTCCATAAAATGAAGAGACGCTAACCACATAGTGGCCTGTACAATCTGTCTTGCATAGTGCACAGAATGAAAAGTTGATTGAAATAGTGAACTTCTGTTCTCTATTTATGCAAAGTTTGAGGAATGGAGTTTACATGTTTTCTGAGAGAATTCAAGGTCCTGCTGTGATTTCTAAGCTTAGTTGCCATAGCCCTGTGGTTGTCCTGTACCTACTGGGAAGTGACATGGCCATCCAGGCTTTCATTTTCCGCTTTGCATTGTGGCAGGTGACATCCTTGACTAAAGCAACTCAGAAACACAGAGGGAGGCTCCCCAGATAAGCTGCAGCAGGAGCAGCATCTGCTGGCACTTGACCCAGGAGAGGCCGAGGGACAGGCAATGGCAGCACTGAATTGGTAAACAGCAACTACCGAAGTAGTAGAAATAATAGCAAAGAATGATAAATGGAGGTTGTCTTTCTCTGATAGTTACTGTGCCGAGCACTGTGGATAAATTATCTCATTCAGTCTTAACAAATACTGCTTGAGGGTTCAGGTACTACCGAACTTAACAGAGGGGAAACTGAGGGTGTTGGGATGAACCAACTTTGCCAAGGGTATAAAATATGAAGTGGTAGAGAGTTTCACCCAGCAATGTGATCTTAAATTGAAATGTGATAATTCAACGTGCATTTTCTTATCTACAGTGAGGGCTAATGTAATTTTACGAATGTGATGGTTACCTGTATCTCCTGTTGAATGAATCCCTCCCCTTTTTCCACCATTGCCCATTTTTTTCTACTGGAATATTCATTTTTTTTATTAGTTCATAAGAGGTCTCAAACATTTTAGAGATGCTAATCATTGAGTCAATATGTAGAAAATACATTACCCCATGTTATAGTCAGGGGTTGTGCAGAGAACAATTAGAATCAGGACATGGAGTTTATAATATTATTTTTATGATGGTCACCCAGAGTTAACACAAGAAAATGCAGGAAATCTATCCACAACACCGAAGACATAGAATATTTAGCCAAAGGCCTAAATCCCACAGCAATGTCCCACAAAAGTCCAGATGAAGACCCAGAGCTCATGACAATGCCTCCTATGAGTCCAACTGGAGGCCTAGAGCCCACAAGAAGGATTCACACCAGTCTCTTTTACGGATCTGTGCTGGGAAGGCCCAAAGGTCAGCGGTGGAATCTAGAAAGTCTATGCCAGCAGGGTGAAGGAGCTGTGCTGGTAGGTTGAGGGTTCTATGCTGGATCCCAGAAGTCACACTCACAACAAAGACCAGGGCTGTCCTGAAAAGCACCACAGCCATCCTCAGCGACACAGAGGCCCCGAGCTCCTCCTCCGACAAGCACAGTCGAGTACATGCCAGGAAGCCAGCGTGATGAGTTCATCCTGGAGACCAAGTGACACACGTCTTCCCATCTGGATCCAGGAAGCAATGCTAGACGTGAGGACCAGAGCTTCTCCAGGAGAACCAAACAGCTCAAACAGCAACATGTAGGAGAACCCACAACACCTGAATGCCTCAATGCCATAGCTTCTCCTTCTCTACGTCTCTGTTTATGCTGGCAACTTTCCTCAGATGGAACATTGACGCTCAGCACCATGCTGATGTAATCCAGCTGGCGTTAAGTTGACCAACAGTTTTTAATCCATAACACCTCATTATCTGTTTTTTGTATCTTTTAGTGACCAGACACTTGCATGGTTTTTCTTATAAAATCTACCAATGTTTCCTTACAGCCCCTGTTCTTGATGGTCTATCTCACCTGTAATTTGCAAGCAGTTTATGAGTGAAACATTTGAATGCTCTATGCCTTCAGTTTTATTACACCTAAGTGCTATTTGCAAGTGGTGGAATGTTGACTCAAGAGTCTTTGTTACCATATGGGGAGTCAATTGTCAGAGACTCATGGAATATTAAATCCAGCCTGGCTGCTCTGAATTTACAGCTTCACTCTATGTTAAAGTCACACACCTGTGACTCTGTCTGGATTTTCCAGTGTCCTCCAAATCTTTCTCTTCTGGCACCAGTGTTGGTTTCTTTTCAATGTTTAGCTTTCAGACTGTGGTGGAGGCAGCTTCCTATTTGACATTTTGGTTGTCTGTCTGGACTTGTTTCCTCAGTATCTTAATTTAAATGTTTTTGACATTTGGTTTTGTCTGTTTAGTGTGAGCAATACTTTGCCCCCTCATTTTCAAACCATGAGTCTCTGTTCTAGGCAGCCTGGGTCCAGGGAGCAGCACACAAGGACCCACGAGACCATCTTGCAAATGGCCTGGGCCTCTGCTCTCTGGCTGCTCATGGGTTTGCCCCTTGTCCTTAGATACATGGTCCCTGAGGAGAGAGGACGAACAGCCCAGATTCCTAACCTGTCTGACTTCCAGAAGGCACTGCAGGAAAGGTGAATTACCTGAGAGAGGGCAAAACTGTGACTCTGAGGAAGAGTTCTACCACATTCCATTATGGAACTTTTAAGTGTATGCTTAATTTATTAAGAAATGTGACAGGAGAACTCTGGGTAATCTCCACTAAGAGGCATCATTACTTCATTACACTACTTTGACCACCTGTCTTTCCATCAGCAAACCCAAATGAAATGCAGAAGTCAGCACATTTTTTGAGGGCACAGGGCAGTGGGAGGGGACGTGATCACAACACGGTCTATGCATTGACCTCCTTGCCAGATGTGAACTTAGGGGGAAACATCAGGAAACAGAGGGCAGCGCAAGTGTTGAAAATGATGGAAAAATTTAATATACGTGCATGAACTGATCAAAATGAAATCTACTAATCTCTATAACCAATATCCACTAAGAAAAAGATGTGGAAATATACAGCATGTGTGGTCCATTAGTATTTTGGAAAACATTATGTATGGGGAGAATATTTCTTGGAGTGACATCTTGTAGTTTTTAAAAAACTATATCTTACTAGCCTATCAGAGTCCTCTTGACTTGGTGAAGAAAACTCTTCCAGCAAATTGATTAGGGCACATTCGCATACGTCACTTTCCCTCTGGCCAGTGTCACACGTCGCCAACATCACTGATGCAATTTCTCTTAGTAAACCTGAACGAGCATTTATCAGAGTCTCTGTTGGGGCTGCCCAAATCTATGCACAGATCTAAATGAAGGTGTTTCATGTCAAAAATAAAGAGCTTTCATCTCAGGACAAGAGCATGGTGGCAGGATTCACAAGGGAGACTGAACCGCAGGAAGTCACCGTTCCCACAGGGACAGGCCTGTGCTAGCCAGGTTCAGCCTCCCACCATGGTCACACTCAGCCAGCCTCAGTCCAGAGCTCTCAGTTCCCCTGGCTTCTCTTCCTCTGGAGAAGACTTGGTCCTAACATCCACAGGGGGGCGCTGCAGGAGCACAAAAGACCGAGAGGTGGGGACTCCTCCCAGGCACCGCCTTTTCTGATCACTAAGGAACCTGTTTCCTCAGACCCTCTGATATTATTCCTGCCTTTTGCTCAGGGAGACCAGGGCTAGTTCACCGTTTTAGGAATGTCTTCGCATGAGTAGGATTTGAGTTTGGACAGGATTTTCTGTCCCTCCTGTCTTCTGGTCCCGCTCCTTGTAAGGTCCAGGAGAAGCAGCCATGCTGTGGGGTGTGTCTCTGCTCTTAGCTTTCCTGCCTCCTGGTAAGTGAGTGGCATAGTTGCTCTTGATGTATTTTTTTCCCCAGCCTTGCCAAGGAATGCCATTAACTCTTCTTTACTATTTTGTCATGTTTCCACAGCAGGCAGTCAAACGCCTTCCAACATGGATGAGGGAATGACAGTGATGACACGGCCACGAAGGTCGTATATGGAAATCACTTGCACTATCCGTACAGCAAGCAGGTACCTGCACTGGTACCAGTTCCGAGAGGAGCAGGTCCCACGACGTCTTCTCTATTATGACACCTCCAGTTCCAAAGTTGTGTTGGATTCCGGAGTGAAGTCAGGGAAATACGATGCCTATTCAGGCACAGGAAAGAGCAGTAAATTCGTAGTACGGAATGTGGAAGAAAGTGATGCTGGCGTGTATTACTGTGCAGCCTGGGCAGGCACAGTGCTTCACACCTGCTCAGGGCTACACTGCAGAGCGTGCTGTGGCTGCTCCTGGTAAACAGGACGGATCAGCCCCCAAGTAACTTCCTGCTTCTACTTCCACTAGGGTGTGATAGAATTCTGCCTCCTGATTGAACTGAGCATCCCCTTGCAAAGCGCACTGCTTTTGTTATAATAAATTTAGAATAATTCTAGTAAGTGATGCATTTTTATAAACAAATTTATTTCACGTTGTTATAGAGATATAAAGTAAAAAATTATATCTATATATGTATACATAATTCATAAGTATCTATCAAGGGCCATGCTCTTTCTGATCTTCCGGCCTCTTCTGGGTCACTGACAATGGTCATGTCATACACAACCAGTGCATTCCATATGATTGAATTCAGAGTCAGCTTTGGCTCCTTCTCAGTTCCCCAACAGCTCGGAGACTGCCGCTCCTGGCCAGACGCAGCTCCTGCAGAACCAGTGGTCATGTTGCCGGGTTTTGTCTCCCATATCATCCCTTAGGGTCTGCTTGATCCAGCTCTGCCCTTCTCAGCATCTGCATGGTCATGCCAGGGTCCTGAGGTCTGTTCTCCTGGAACAGTTTCCTCCAGGGTAGGTACAGGAGCACATGGGAGGAGAGCCCTGCTTCTCCTCACCCAATCATTAAGTCTCTTCTGAGGACCAGAAGGTTCTGGACTTGAATTCTCCAACCCCCTCATGAGGGCCAGAAGTTCAGGAACTGCTAGTATTGAGTAGGTCTGGATCAACAACATCTACTAATGTTATTTTCAGTTTGACTAATGTAGACTAACATGCTTTACAGCACCATGGGGAGAAATTTACATGTTTCTCTCAAAAAAGCTACTCATTTTTCTTTACAGCCCTTGTTCTCAGTGGTCTCACTCACCTGTAACTTGTCTGCAATTTATGAATGATAAATTTGAATGCTTTGTGCTTAAACTTTGATTATACTTAAATACTATTAGTGAATGGTGAAATACTGATTCAAGTGTATTTGTTCCCATAGCAATTACTAGAGGAGAATTTAATGAATACTTAATTGAGCCTGGCGGCTCTGAATGTACAGCTTTACCCTATGTTAAAGTCTCACACACCTGTGAATCTTTCTGGATTTTCCACTGTGTCCCACAAATCTTTCTCCTCTGACGCCAGTGTTGGCTTCTTCTCAGTGCTTAGCTCTCATGCTCTAGTGGAGGTAGCTTCCTATTTGACATTTTGGTTGGTTTTTTGGAATTTTTTGACATTTTTACTTAAATATTTGTGATATTTTATTTTGTCACAATCTAGTGTGACAGCAGTCCTCTCTCCTCTCATTTTCAAACCATGAGCCCCTGTCTCACGAAAGACTTCATGCTTTTATTAAAGTAATGTAGCTACCTCAGGATTATAAATACAGAAATTCATACAATTATTGCTTTTAATGTTTTGACTCTTTTATTATTTGGAATGTGACTGATCTTCCTGAAACTGGTACATAACAATTACTGTAGTAGTAGAAATATTAGTAAGAAGGACAAATGAAAGCTCTCTTTCCCTTATAGTAACTGCCCTGAGCACTCTAGGAATATTATCTCATTTAATCCCTACGAATACTGTTTGAGGGTTCAAGTACCATTGAGCTTAACAGATGAGAAACTTAGGTTGCTGGGATGAATTGACCTTTCCAAAGGCATCAAGTATGAAGTGCCAGAGAGTCCCACCCAGCACTGTGATCTTAAAATGAAATGTGTTAGTTCAACTTGCATTTTCTATCTATAATGAGATTTAATATAATTTTATGAATGTGATGGTGATTGATATTTGCTGACAAATGTATAACCCTTTAACTCTTTGTCCATGTTTCTATTAGAGTATTCATCTTTGATTAGTTAGAGGGAGATTTCAAGCAGCATTTAAGAGACAGTCGCCATATAGCCAATATATAAAAAAAAAATCTTTATCTATTTTTTGCATCTTTTACTGACTAGACACTTGCATGGCTTTTCTCATAAAATCTACCCATGTTTCCTTACAGCCCCTGATCTTGGTGGTCTGTCTCACCTGTAATTTGCAAGCAATTTATGAGTGATACATTTGAATGCTTTGTGCTTTCAGTCTTATTACGCCTAAGTGCCATTTGCAAGTGGTGAAGTGTTGACTCAAGTGTATTTGTTCCCATATGGGGAGCCAATTGCCATAGGAGAGTTTATGGAACCCTAAATCCAGCCTGACTGAATCTGAATGTACAGCTTCACCTTATGTGAAAGTTTCACACACCTATGACCTGCAAGACCATCCCGCACGTGGCCCAGGCCTCTGCTCTCTGGCTGCTCCTATGTTTGCCCCTGTCCCTGAATACATGGTTCCCGAGGAGACAGGATGAACAGCCCAGATTCCTTTCCTGTCTAACCTCCAGCAGGCCCTGCAGCAAAAGATGAATTACGTGAGAAAGGGAAAGTCAGGACCATCAGAGACAGGTTTCCCACAATCTATTATGGCTCTTTTAATCATATACTTTAATTCGTTAAGGAGTGTGGTGGGAGAAAATCTGAATCATCGCATTTAAGTAGTAACATTATTTTGTTATACTACTTTGATCCTTTGTCTTTCCATCAGCGAACCCAAATGAAATGCAGAAGTCAGTACATTTTCTGAGGGCTCAGGGCAATGGGAGGGGGAAGCCATCACAACAAGGTGTATGCATTGACTTCCTCGCCAGATGTGAAACTCAAGAAAGAGAGGGTGGTGCAAGTGGCAAAAACTGTGGAAGAATATAATATACATTTATGAATCTGTCAAAATGAAATCTACTAATCTCTATAACCAGTATCCAGTAATAAAAAGGTGTGGAAACATAAATACAGCATGTGTAGGCTCGTTAGTATTTTGGACAAACATTACGTATGGGGAGAATATTTCTTGGATGACATCTTGTAGTTTTTAAAACCTAAATCTTGCTAGTCTATCTGAGGGTCGTTTGGACTTGGTGAAGAAAAACTTTCCATAAAATTGATTAGGGCATGTTTGCATATATCACTTTCCCTTTGGCCAGTGTCACTTGTCACCAATACTAATGCTTCTATTACTCTTGGTAAACCAGAGTCGGGGATTATCAGAATCTCTGTTGGGGCTGCCCAAGTCTACACAGACCTAAGCGAAGGTGTTTAGGGTCAATAATGAAGCGCTTTCATCTCAGGAAGACAGCAGGGTGGCAGGACTCACAAGAGAGACTGAACAGCAGGGAAGTCACTGTTCCCACATGGGACAAGCTTGTGCTATCCAGGTTCAGCCTCCCACCTTGGTCACACTCAGCCAGCTTCAGTCCAGAACTCTCAGTACCCCTGGCTTCCCTTCCTCGGAAAAGACTTACTCCTGGAGGCCACATGGGGGCGCAGTAGGAGCACTAAAAGACCAGAGGCAGGGGCTCGTTCCAGGCACCGCCCCTTCTGATCACTAACTAATCTGTCTCCTCAGACCCTCAGATATTATTCCTGCCTCGTGCTCCTGGTGACCAGGACCAATTCACTGTTTTAGGGATGTCTTCGTGTTAGCTGGATTTGAGTTTGGACAGAGTTTTCTGCACCTCCTCTCTTCTGATCCCTTTCCTTGTAAGGCCCAAGAGCAACAGCCATGCTGTGGGCTATGTCTCTACTCCTGGCCTTTCTGCCTCCTGGTAAGTAAGTGGCATGGTTGCTCTCGAGGTATTTTTTTTCCCCAGCCTTGCCAAGGAATGCCATTAACTCTCCTGTATTATTTTGTCATATTTCCACAGCAGGTAGTCAAACTTCTTCCAATATGGATGAGGGAATGATGGTAATGACCAGGCCACGAGGATCATATGTGGAAATCACTTGCACTATCCATACAGCAGGCTACTACATCCACTGGTATCAATTTCGAGAGGGGCAGGTCCCACGACGCCTTCTGTATTATGACTTCTCCAGTTCCAAAGCTGTGTTGGATTCGGGAGTGAGATCTGGGAAGTATAATGCTTATGGAGGCACAAGAAAAAGCAGTAAATTTGCAGTACGGAATGTGGAAGAAAGCGATGCTGGCGTGTATTACTGTGCAGCCTGGGCAGGCACAGTGCTTCACACCTGCTCAGGGCTACATTGCAAAGTTTGCTTGTGGCTGCTCCTGGTGCACAGGAAGGATCAGCCCCCAAACAACTTACTGGTTCGACTTCCACTAGAGTGTGATTGAATTCTGCATGGTGTTGGAATTGAGTATCCCTTTGCAAAGAGCAGAGTTTTTGTTATAACTTTAGAATAATTCTAGTAAATGATGAATTTATTTATAAATGAATTTATTTCACATTATTATAGAGATATGGAGTTAAAGTAAAAAATTATATCCATATACATGTGTATACAATTCATAAATATCTATCAAGGGCCATGTTCTTTCTGAACTTCCAGCCTCTCCTGGGTCACGAACCATGGTCATGTCATGCACACCCAGATTATTCCATATTGTTGAATTCACAAAGTCAGCTTAGGCTACTTCTTAGTTCCCTAAACAGTTAGGAGACTGCTGGTCCTGGCCAGAGGCAGTCCTTGCAGACCCAGACACCATGTTGCCAGACTTTGTCTCTCATATCTTCACTCAGGGTCTGCTTGATCCAGATCTGTCTTTCCCAGCATCTGCATGGTCATGCGAGAGGTCTTGAGGCCTGTTCTCCTGGAACAGTTTCCTCCAGGGTAGGTACAGGAGCACATGGGAGGAGAGCCCTGCTTCCCCTCCCCCAAAATTTATGTCTCTTCTGAAGACCAGAAGGTTCTGGATTTGAATTCTACAAACCCCTCATGGGGGCTAGAAGTTCAGGGACTTGTAGTATTGAGTATGTCTGGATTAAAAACACCCCCTAATATTGTTTTCAGTTTGACTAATGTAGACTAACATGATTTACAGCACCATGGGGAGAAATCTCCATGTTTCTCGCACAAAATCTTCTCATTTTTCCTTGCAGCCCTTGTTCTCAGTGGTCTCACTCACCTGTAATTTGTATGTAATTTATGAATGATAAATTTGAACGCTTTGTGCTTAAACTTTGATTACACTTAAATACTATTGGAGAATGGTGAAATACTAATTCAAGTGTATTTGTTCCCATATCAATTACCACAGGAGAATTTGTTGAATACTTAATCCAGCCTGGCAGCTCTGATTGTACAGCTCCACCCTATGTTAAAGTCTCACACACCTGTGAATCTTCCTGAATTTTCCACTGTGTCCCACAAATCTTACCTCTCACGCTCTAGTGGAGGTAGCGTCCTATTTGACATTTTGGTTGGTTTTTTGGAATTTTTTGGCATTTTCATTTAAATATTTGTGATATTTTATTTTGTCAAAGTCTAGTGTGACAGCAGTCCTCTCTCCTCTCATTTTCAAACCATGAGCCCCTGTCTCCGGAAAGACCTTCCTTGGTCCAGGAAGTAGTGCATGAGGACCCGCGAGGCCATCCTGCACATAGCCTTGGCCCCTGCTCTCCAGCTTCTCCTGTGTTTTCCCCCTGTCCATGAATAAATGGTCCCTTGAGGCAGAGGACTAACTGCCCCAATTCCTTACCTGTGTGATTTCTCAGGGGTCACCAAAGCAAGAGATGAATTACCTGAGAGAGGTC
>PVJX010039891.1:0-15509 GCA_004027295.1 Dolichotis patagonum | reverse complement strand
TTATCTTTCTGCTGTTGTGTCTTTAGCTTTCCATTCTGTTTAATTGTCTGCCTTGCTTGGTGGTTTTCTCCCGTGTGTATGTAGAATGTCTTTCAGTATTCTTTGTAGGTTTGGTTTGGTGTTCATGAAGTTCTTCAGCTGTTCTTTGTCATGGAAGTATCTTATTTCTCCATCCATTTTGAAGGACAGTTTTGCAGGGCATGTCAGTTTGGGTTGGAAGTGGTTTTTCTTAGGATCTGAAAGACTTCACTCCATTCTCTTCTTGATTTCATTGTTTGTGTTGAGAAGTCTGCCGTGATTCTGATAGGTTTTCCTTTATAGGTGATCTCTGTTTTCTCTCTAACAGTTTTTAGTATTCTATTCTTGTGTTGGATTTATGGGATGGTGATTATTGTGTGTCTGGGTGTAGTTTTATTTTGATTATGGCTGTTTGGAGTTCTATATGCTTCACTTATCCAGATGTCTGTTTCTCTTCTCATGTTTTGGAAGTTTTCAGCTATTACTTCTGTAAATATCCTCTTGATATCATTTGGGCTGTCCCCTTCTTTTTCATTTATCCCTATTAATCTTATGTTATTTTTCTTTGCATCATCTTGCAGGTGTTGAATTGTTATTTCTTGATTCTTTGTTAGTTTTAAAAGATCTTGTCTTTCCTGCTCACTGGCTGCAATCTTATCTTTGAGGTCTGAAATTCTATCTTCACTTTCATTGAGGTGGTTTTTACAGCTTTCAATAGAATTTTTGATTTCCTGTATATCTCTTTGAATCTGCTTTATGCATTCTGTTTGTTTCTTATATTGTTCATTCAGGGATTCTATCTGTTTGCTTTGTTCCTCTAATTTTTTATCTGTGTTTTCACTAGATGTGTTCACTATTTCTTTCACTATTTTTATCAGTTCTTCTTTTACATGGGCAAGTACTTCTGATTTGAATTCTCCATAGCTTTCCCTGTTTGTATGTTTATTTCATTTGATATCATTTCAGACATTTCAGGTGTATGGCTTTTTTTTTCTTCTATGTACACAGCTTCTAAGATTTCTTGTGGAGGGCTAGGGCTTTGAGCCTGCCTTTTGGTCTTTCCTTTTGTCATTTTTCTATGTTTCCTTGCTTTAAGCGGTGTTCCAAAGCTTTCTCTGCATGTGTGATGAATTTCCTCTTGCACCCTCAGTTCCTGGAGGGGCAGTGGCTCCCCCACACGCTCTTGGCCTCCTCACAGTGTCTTACCTCCCTTCTGTGGGCTCCTGGCTTCCTAAGTTATAAGGCAAATGCTGGTTGTGGTCACCGCAGAGACTGTGGAATCTCAGGCAGGCCCGGCCACCGTGGTTTGTCCCAGGCAGGTCTCCAGGAGGTTCACTGCGAGTGAAGGGTGGGCGTACAGGTCCCAATGAGTCAGGCCAAGTGCTGGTTTCTGCAAAGTCCCCAGTCCCAAACAGACCTGGCCAAGATGCCAGTCTCCACAATATTCCCAATCCAAACAGCCCAGACCGCTCTGCGGGTCCTTGAGGTTCCCGGTCTGAAAAAGTCAGGCCGTGATGCTGGTCTCTGTGAAATTTCCTGGGGTGAAGGGCGGGCTACAGGCCCAAACAGACTGGTCCAGATGCGGGTCTCAGGGCAGTTCCCTGCGGATGAAGGGTGGGCCTACCAGTCCCAAACAGTTGCGCCGAGATACTGGTCTGCGCAGACTTTCAATCCAAACAGCCCAGGCCACTCTGTGGGTCCTGGAGTTTCACGTCCTACAGAGTCAGGCCACGATGCTGGTCTCTGTGAGATTTCCTGGGTGTGAAGGCCAGTCTAGAACTTATTAAATTTAAAAAATTCTATAATTAATGTAAATTATTGAATTATAAAATCAAACCCTCAAAATTCAAAGACCCAATCCAAAAATGGGTATCCAAGATGAATACTGAGTTCTCAGATGAAGAAATATGAATGGCAAATAAATACTTGAAAAAATGTTCAGTCATTAGAAAAATGCAAATTAAAACAAAACTGAGATTCCATCTCACTCCAGAAAGAATGACCAAGATAGAAAACACTACCAACAACAAGTGTTGGAGAGGCTGTGGGGAAAAAGGAACTCTTCTGCACTGTTGGTGGGAGTGTAGACTGGTGCAAGGACTGTGGAGGTCTCAGTCTGGAGATTCCTCAAAAAGCTGGGTGTGGAAGTCCCATTTGACCCAGCTATTCCACTTCTAGGCATATTTCCAGAAGAACTGAAAACATCGTACCACAGTGATTTATGTGCACCCATGTTTACAGCAGCACAATTTGTAATAGCCAGATCTTGGAAACAACCTAAATGCCCATCAACTGAAGAATACATAAAATAGATGTGGTATTTTTATACAATGAAGTACTACTAAGTTATAAAGAATTATCACACTGAGATATTTATAAGTAAATGGATACAACTTGAGACCATACTCATAAATGAAATATATCAAACTCACATGTATAAATACGGTACTCTCCCTAGTATAAGAAATGGTAAGAGTACATAAGATACAAAAAATTCAATAATTACAGTGAGTGGATAAGAATCTTTTTAAAGGGGAAAATAATATCTCAGTGAAAATGAGGAAAAAGAAAAAGGAGGGAAAGAGAAAAAATATCTAAACTTATATAAACACATTTAGGATAGCTAAGATGATTGTGCTACAAACTCTTGGAACAAAATAGTTAAAATAAAAAACAAAATAGTTAAAATTCATAGGATAGTTAAAATAAAAAACAATAGTTTTTTATAGTTAAATAGCTAAAATAAAACACAAAATAGTTAACATTCATAGGATTGGAACAATTGTGCATATTATTGAATGGTGATCTGAGGAACTCTTGAAGATAATTACATAAAATATCAACCTAAGTTATGCTCATACCACCTTGCTTTGAAGGCCTATATTGTCAATGTTCTGGGCTCTTTGCTATTGTTGTTTATATGTCTTTTTCGTTTCATGTTTTTCTAGGAATTTGTTTTGTTTTTCCCTCTAACACAGAAAGGATAGGTTACATGTAGAGACTCATACATGTGTAGAACATCTAAAAAGTTTATGAGAATCGATTATATAATGCATGATGAATTGAACAGCTACTCTGAAGAAAAAGAGACACTAAGGTACCCAGTGTGAAGACCAAATGTGAATGAGCAAATTCACAATGGCAAAAATCTTATCAAAAAGACCCAAAGATTTTTCTTTCCTAGGGAACCTTTTCTATCCTAGGTAAACCCACCCTGCAAAAAAATTCTCAAAGCAGCAAAACAAAGCCAGTGGCACTGTTCCCACCATAGGGCAGTGCAGTTTCAGTAACATGCCTCAGGAGTTTGAGTTGAAGCTCAGTTGTTATTTGGAAATGAAATTCATATGACAGTAACAATAGACTGTAGATTTACTTTCAACTGTAAAATGCTGTAATGACAAAACAGTTTTGGCACTACTGGTATAGTCACAAGTCTTATAATATATTTGTAGAAATGCTGTCACTCCTGAGTTATCCATGCAGATATAATAGGTCAGTGACTACTTGCCTAATCATGCAGAAGACATGACTGACACTGTAAGATGTCCTGAATGAAGGACACCTCCTTGAAAATATAAAATATATGTTGTTTACCAGTTGTTTCTTCTGTGCATGGTAAAACCCAACTTATAATAATAGTGAACTTATTAATTTCTAAATTACTTCAAACAAAATGTTGCACCACAGAAAGGAGCTAGTACTAGACAGTCCCCTCTCCTGGGTCCTGTACTTCCTTTTGGCCTCTAGCCACACTCCCTCTCCCTCCTTCCCTTGGCCAGTGTGGCAAAGCTGCCTGCAGCCCGTGCTAACCCTTCAGGCTGTGGATATCTTAGACAAAGAAATCTCCAGAATCCATATTCAGTGTTGTGTATTTCTACTTCTTTGGCTCTGTCTTCCCCAAAGCAGATGATGCTATGTTTGTGCATATTCATGATCCAAAGTGTGGCTGAGACAGGAATATCTGAAAAATGATTTTCTCTCCTTATGGCTTCTGTTACTGAATCAAATAAATTACAATAATTCTACATTACAAGTGCATCTTTTAAGTACACAAAGATACAGACATAAAGCCAGTTTGAGTTGATTTTGGGTTGGGTGTTGAAGGTACCAGGGAACAGCTGGCCTTGTGTACCTTTCTTGATGGGAGACTGTTTGAGTAGCAACACCATCACATGATACTGGGATTAGAGAAGATGAGTATTTGTGGGTAGTGTAGAAGAATGCCAAATTCTATGAAGAACAAGAGGACCTATTTAATATTAAAATGCAGATATCTGAAAAGCAGTCAGAAATCCCAGTGGACATTTCAGGAGGATGTTTTTTCCTTGAACATTTGAGAGGCATCTACAAGCAGCCAACAGTAGACATGGATGCACATATATCACTGTGATATGATGTTTTCAGTTCTTCTGGGAATATACCCAGAAGCGGAATGGCTGGTTCAAATGGGACCTCCAATCCTAGCCTTTTTGGGAAGCTCCACACTGATTTCCACAGTGGTTGTTCTGGTCTACACTCCCACCAACAGAGCAGATCTGTTCAATTTTCCCCACAGCCCTCCAGCATTTGTTACTGGTGGTTTTCTTTATCCTGGCCTTTCTTTCTGGAGTGAAATGTAATCACAGCATTGTGTTAAATTTTGTGTCTCTAACCACCAATGATGTTGAACATTTTTTCATGTATTGATTTGCCAATTTTATTTCTTTAGCTGAGAAGTGTACATTCATCTCAGATGCCAGCATTGAATCTTTGAATTCTTGGGGCCTGATTTTTTAAATTCTTTATATGTTCTAGATAGAAGTCCTTTGTTTGAGGGATAGTTGACTAAGAGATTTTCCCAATTCATGAATTTCTTTTCATTTTATTGGAGATTTCTTTTGACATGCAAAAACATTTTAAAAAGATGAGACCACAGTTGTTCATTCTGGGAAGTGTTTCTCATGCAGTTTGATTTTTGTTCATGAATTCTCTTCTCACCCTTATGTCTTCAAGATTTCTACATACTTTTTCTTCCAGCCTATTTAGAATTTCTTTTTTTAATATTTAGATCTTTGATACATTTTTACTTTAGTTTAGTGCATGGTGATAAGCATGGGTCTAGTTTTAGTTTTCAGCATATGGAAAGCCAGTTTTTCCAGGACCACTTTTTAAAGAGGCTTTCTTTCTTCCAACAAACCTGTTTGGCCACTTTGTCAAAGATAAAGTGGCTGAGTTCTAATCTATTCCTATGATCACCATGTCTGTTTTTATTCCAGTACCACTCTGATTTTAAAACAGTAGTACGACTTCAAGTAGTATGACTTGTAGTATGACTTCAAGTCAGGGATTGTAATGTCTCTTGCCTTGCCTTTGTTGTTCAGAATTGCCTTTGCTATTCTAGGTCTCTTCTCATTCCAAATGACTTTTAGGAGTGATTTCTCTAGACCTGTGAGGTATGCTAATGGTATTTTAATTGGAATTACTTTAAATCTGTATGACAGTTTTGAGAGTGTGGCCAGTTTCACAATGTTTGTTCTTCCTATCCATGAACAAGGAAGACATTCAGTTTTTTCAGCACCACTTATTAAAGAGGCTATCTTTTTTCCAGTGAACATTTTTGACCCCTTTGTCAAAGATAAGGTGGTTGAATGTGTTTGTAGTTGTGATCATATCTTCTAATGTGTTTCATTGATATTCAGATCTGTTTTTATTCCAGTACCATGCTGATTTTTTCACAGTAACTTTGAAGTTTAACTTCAAGTCAGGGATTATGATGCCTCCTGCCTTGCCTTTGTTGTACAGAATTGCCTTTGCTATTCTAGATCTCTTCTGGTTCTAGATGAATTTTAGGAGTGATTCTCTAGATCTGTGAAATATGCTAATGGTATTTTGACTTCACTTGCAGATCTCTATAACAATTTTTGGAGTATGGCCATTTTCACAATGTTTGTTCTTCTTTTTCATGAAAAAGGAATGTCTTTCATTTTCTGAGATCCTCTTTGATTTCTTTTTTCAGAATACTGTAATTTTCACTGAATAGGTCTTTTACTTCTTTTATTAGATTGATTCCTACATATTTCATTTTTTCAATGCTATTGTAAAACGTGTTGTTTCCCTTAGTTCTCTTTATGAGTTTGTTTGTGAACAAGAATAGTATTGATTTTTGAGTGTTGGCTTTATATCCAGCTGTATTACTGAATTTGATTATTACATCTAGAAATCTTTCAATGTAGCTTTGGGGAATTTTATGGAGAGAATCATGTCATTTGCAAATAATAACATAACTTCTTCCTTTTCTATCTTTATTTCTTTTATTTATTTCTAATGTCTAATTGCTCTGGCTAATGTTTTCAGCATTGTGTTTAACAGGAATGGTGACAATGTACATCTTTGTCTTGTTACTGATTTTAAAGTAATAGGATTCAGTTTTTGACCATTTAATATGATGCTGCTTGTTGGTTTTTCATAAATGGTTTTTATCATATTGAGGTAAAGTTCATCTATTCTGATTTTTTGTAGGGTTCTTATCATGAATGAGTGTTGGACTTTATCAACTGCTTTTCCACATCTGTTGAAACAATCATGTGGTTCTTATCTTTGGCTCTATTGATATGGTGTATTATAATTTATATATTTTGAACCATGTCTGCATCCCTGGGATAGTTTTGGTGTATGATATTTTTGATGACTTGTTGCATTCTGTTTGCCAGTATTTTATTGAAGATTTTTGCATCTATGTTCTTTAGGGACATTGGCCTGTAGTTCTCTTTTTTTGTTGGGTCTTTCTCTGATTTTGGCATTAGGATAATACTTGCTTCCAGGGATGAATTAAGGAGAAATTCTTACCTTTCAATTCCATGGAAAAGTTTAAGAAATGTTGAAATTAAATCTTCTTTGAATTTCTTGTAGAATTCTGCAGTGAATCCATTTGGACCTGGGCTTTTCTTTGTTGGTAAAGTTCTAATTACATTTTCAATTTCATTAACTGCAATTGGGTTATTCAGCAGTTTTACATCATGATTGAACTTTCATAATTCATACATTTCTAGGAATCTGTCCCTTTCTGCTCTGTTATTGCACTTATGAGAGTAAAGGTTTTTGAAGTAGATATTGGTGATCTTCTGTATTTCCCCTGGGTCTGTAGTGATATTTCCCTTTTCATTCCTTATTGCATGAGTTTGAGTTTTTCAATAAGACTGGCTAAGTGCTTATCAATTTTATTTATTCTTTCAATGAGCCAGCTTTTTGATTCATTAATTCTTTGTTTTTTCAATCTTTATTGTATTACTCTCTGCTCTGATCTTGATAATTTCTTGCCTCCTGCAAGGTTTGTGCTTAACTTGCTCTTCTTTTTCTACATGTTTGAGGTGTAGCATCAGGTTGTTCATTTGTGTTCATTCTGTTTTCCTGATGTGGGAATTCACCACAAGAAATTGCCCTCTATGGCCTGCTTTCATTGCATCACATAGGTTCCAGTAAGTTGTATTTGTATTTTCATTTGCTTGTTTAATTTCCTTGTGATCCATTGATTGTTCAGGTATTGTTAAATTTCTATATGCTAATTGAGTTTTTGCAGTTTCTTTTTTCATTAATTTCCATTTTCATGGCACTATGACCAAATAATATGAATGGACTAATTTCTATTCTTTTTCTTTTACTTAAACATGTTCTATGGGCTAGTATATGGTCTATTTTAGACAATGTTCCATGTGAATCTGAGAAGAATGTATATTCTGGTGTTGTGAAGTGGAACACTCTGTACACATCTACTAAGTCTTTTTGTTCACAAATTTGATTCAGTTCTGTGATTTCTTTGCTGATTTTCTGTCTAGTTGATCTATCTCTTTGCATCAATGTGGTGTTAAGGTCTCTCATTAAAATTGTGTTATTGCTTATTTGATTTTTCATTTCTATTAATATTTGTTTCATGTAGCTGGGTGTTCCCATATCTTGTGCATATATATATTTAAGATTGTTATCTCTTCCTGTTGAAGTTTTCCCCTATCCAGTATGTAGTGACCTTCTTTATCTGTTTTGGTCATGCTTGGTTTGATGCTCAAGTTGTCTACAAACTGAATTGCTACCCCTGCTTTATTTTAGGTTCATGTTGCATGAAACATTGTTTTCCAGCCTTTGACCTTCAGTCTGAATTTCCTTTTGAGTTAGATTGGTTTTTATATACAGTATAGGATAGGATGTAGTTTCTTGATCCATTCTGCCAATTTGTTTCCTCCAATTGGTGAATTGAGGCCATTTACATTAGTGATTATAACTGATATATATTGGCTTATTTTTGTCTTGCTATCTTTCTGCTGTTGGAACTTTACTTTTCCCCTTGGTTTAATTGTTTGCATTTCCTGGAGTTTTTTTTTTCTGTTGGTGTTCTTGAAGTCATAGTTATTTTTATATTTATCTAGAGTATCTTTCAGTATTCTTTCTGGGTTGGTTTTGTGGTCATGAAGTTCTTCAGCTGTTCTTTGTCATGGAAGTATCTTATTTCTCCATCAATTTTGAAGGATAGTTTTGCAGGGTACATCAATATGGCTTAGAAGTCATTTTCCTTTAGGACTTGACATACTTCCCTCCATGCTCTTCTTGACTTGATTATTTGTGTTGAAAAGTCTGCTGTGATTCTGATGGGCTTTCCTTTATTGGTGATTTTTTCTTTTCTCTGAAAGCTTTTAATACTTTGTTCTTATGTTGAATTTCTCTGACATTGATTATTATATGTCTTTGTATAGATTTACTTTGGTTATGGCTAATTGGAAATCTATATGCTTCACTAATCTATATGTCAGTTTCCTATCTCATGTCTGGTAAATTTTCAACTATTACTTCTGTAAATATACTTTTTATATCTTTTATGTTGTCACCTTTTTAATTGATACCTATCAACATTATGTTATTTTTCTTTGCATTATCTTTCAACTATTGAATTGTTATTTCCTAATTCCTTGTTATTTTCAAAATATTATACTTTTTCTCTTCACTAGCTACA
Organism: Dolichotis patagonum; assembly: GCA_004027295.1. Taxonomy (NCBI): domain Eukaryota; kingdom Metazoa; phylum Chordata; class Mammalia; order Rodentia; family Caviidae; genus Dolichotis; species Dolichotis patagonum. The sequence goes on along the minus strand of PVJX010039891.1, from coordinate 6,514 downwards.
ATCTTGTCTTTGCCATCTGAAAATCTATCTTCACATTCACTGAGGCAGTTTTGCCAACTTTTGATGGAATTTTTTGTTTCCTGGACATCTTTTTGGATCTGTTTCATTTACTCTGTTTCTTTCTTATATTGCTCATTCAAGGTTTCCACCTTTTTGCAGTACTCATTTATATTTTAACTATGTCTTTACATGTGTTCAACATGTCCTTTATTATGTTTATCATTTCTTGTTTTACCTGACAGATTATTTCTTATCTGAGTTCCTTTACAGCTTCATGGAGTTGTTTCTTTACTTCAAATGCTATCATTTCAGAAATTTCAGTTGTATGGCTTACACTTTCTTCTATGTGCATATCTTCTGGGCTTGTTTGGGATGGGCTGGATATTTGAGATTGCATTTTGCTCTTTCATTTTGTCATTTTCCTGTATTCCCCCAGGGAAGCTCAATGCAAAGTCTCTGTTGTTTCCTGGATTAAGAATGTATGTTGGTACTGCAGGGAGTTTCCTCATTTGAGTGGGAGTCATTAGGCAGGCCTTTCTGTGAACCTAGCATCACATGAATCAGGAGAGTACTCTGGATGGACCTTCAGAACACCCCATGTGGCACTCTGAAACTTCCTAGCTGCTTGAGGCTGCTGGGCAGGACCCAGGTTCTGATTGGCCTACCAAGGCTGGCCAGCTAGATGGAGTATGTTGTGCAGCCCTCAGCTCATGCCATGTGGCACACCAAAACTCCTCAGCTAAATGGGACCCTATGAGGTTCTGATCAAGGTGTCAAGGCTGCGTGGTTAGAGATCATTGTCCAGGCCTTTAGCACAGGAGGTTCCCCTGCTACTTGAGGTATGTGGGCAGGACCCAACTAGGACCCAAGCCATGTACCAAATGTCCCTGCTGTTTGGAAATACAGAGCAGGACCTTTCATATTTTCTTTAATTTCTTACATTTTTTTCTTCATTTCTTTGTAGCAGTAGATGTTTTAATTTCCACAGTGAATGTGAGGAAAACAAATTATGTTGGTTTCTAAACACTAGATATATAGTTTGAACTCATTTTGAGTCTCTGATCTTTTTATTAAACAATTTTAAAATAATACTTGTAAGGGTATAATTTCTAGTAAAATTGAAATTCACTGAATATTTTGACCTCTATGTAAGAATAAAAACCAAGTTTTGGTGGAAATGAATATACCATGTATCTTTTATTTACTAGATAAAGTAGAAAAATAACAGCATTATGTATTTAAAAGTGGTAGTAGAGAGAAAGTTGAGTGAAATTCTATTTTGATATTCATAGGCTTTGGTAAGACTATCTCAAATTTAAGTAAGAAATCCAAGCTTTTAGTTTTTTCTACTTATTTATTTTTACACTTAAATATGCAACTTAATGTCACTGTGCTAAACCATTCAAAAGGCACAAATTTATTTGCATTTGTGGATTGGTCACAGAATCTATGTCCCAAAATGAAGTCCTCTCTTAGTAACATCTTATGAATAGTAGGGCATTATTCCTGCAGGCAATATTAAGCATTTCTAATGCATTACTTCCTAATTCAATAGTATAACTTCTGTTTGACCCATGGTAGATAATTTTACTTTTATTTCACAAGTTAAATTACTTTATTGTGGTACCTGGTGAGCACCCACTTCCAGGTACCAAGCCATGCCCGTGGAAACTTTGTGGTTTCTTCACAAGTTATACTTATATCTGAAATCTCCATAAACTCTAATGATTATACTGGTTTTTTCCATTGTTGGTAGTAAATATAGTGAATAGTCATTTAAATTTTTAAAAAGTAGTTTAATATGATCAAGTTTGGAAGCAGAAACAATGGGATGTGATTGCAGGCATCACTGTAGCAGAATGCAGTGGCTAAAAGCAAGATGAAGTATTGTAAATATTGTAAAATTTGCCAAACAATTTACATAGTGATTTTTACCAAGCATTCTTCTGTTTCATTCTCAACTTCACCATCTATGAAAATCAGTCATTTAAGAACACTTGACATAGTAATTAATTTATATTTCTTTTTAATATTTTGTATTTGTTCATAAAATTTTTTAGATCCTATTTTCTAAATAACTACCAACTGAGCAAACATATTCATAATATTTCTTCTATAACTATAACATTTTATAAATATTATTCACTATTTTCCTTACTATGTCATGTTCACAAATCTATCTTATTTCAAAATTAATTTTTATTTCTCTTTATCTCTATATTCCTGGAAAAAAATTAATTGTTTTTTATTTCTGTTTATCTCTATATTCCTGGAATGTGATTTCCACCCATATTAGAGCCCAAATATCCACATGAGTTATGTTGTGAAAATGGAAAATTTTAAACCTCTCATCTTTTTTATTTTGACTTTCTCTTTACTTTATTTTATTTTATTTTAAAATACACATTAATATACATGTTTCCAAAAAGGGTACATAAATACACATTAAATATAAAAATTTTTCATAGTTTTGGAGTAAAATCAAATATGACAACACATATAAACTTCTATCTGTTTAATACTATTTTTTGAATTTTATTGAAAGAGAAAAAATAGCAAAACAGAAAAAGAGGTAGCAACAATACAGAATTTCAAAGGAAAAAAAGAAAAGAAAAAAACCTAAGAAATCACTACTTGATAAATTACATACTGTCATATTGGAAATAGTTGTTCAAGTTACAAAATGAAAGCATACAAAGTAGATATTCAAACAGTGAGACTGTTAAATTCTATTTAAATCAATATAAATATTTTAGCCCTCAAACACATAATATTTTCAGGGAGAAAACCTTCAAATTTTCTTCTAGCTCTCAAATGCAAATTAAAACAAGCAGAAATGACTATCTATAACAATAGCCAAAATTCAAAAGACTGATAACAGCAAATTCTGACTAGGGTGGACAAAATGCCATTCATTATGAGGATAAACCTTGAATGGCTAACTCACGTGACAGTTCACTCTTTATCTTTTCACAAAATTCTTCAGACCTTGACTACATGAATACATGCTTTTTGATGCTTACCCACTCCACATGATTAGTAAGTACATGATTAGTAATAAGCAAACATGGTGTAGCTCCTGAAATAATGCTTGCATATGAAGTTCAGTATGCTATAAAATGTCCTCCAAAACAATGTGCATGGACTTTTAGAGCACTTTCATTTGCAAGTACCTAAATTTGGGACTAAAATCAAGACAGAAATGAATAATCAAGTCATAAAGAGACATGAAGAAAATGTAAATGTTTGTCTTTGAGTGAAATATACCATTCTGGGCAGGTGGTCTGCTGTATAATTCCAACTAAAGGACATTCTAGAAAAAGAAAACTCTGAAAAAAGTAAAAAGTAAAGTCACTCCCATTGAGCAATGGAGATGAAACAGTGTGAGCATTGCAGAATCTTCTCACAGTGAAAAAACTTTTAATGATAATATAAAACTAGATACAGGTCATTGTACATTTTCCCAAGCCCAAAGAATATGTAACAAAAGAATTAAATAACAGTGTGTAAAATGGGCTTGGAATGCTAAAGGTGTACCAATTTAAGTTCTTAGATTCCAAACAATGTGCCATTTGGGAGGGTGTAAAGAGGCATGTTGTGCTCAGAGAACAGGTGCTGCATAGGAGAGCTCTGCAATTTTTTGTCAATTTATAGCAAATCTGAAACTGTTCTAAATTATTTTTTGTACCAATCAAATTCAGGACCTTGTACTTGCGAGGCAGGCACTGTGTCTGTGAGTTATATCCCCAGCCTTAAAATGATAAAATTTTGAAATGATTTATTATGTTCATTGATGTCACTAGGGATAATGATAATATATTTATAGCACACTGGACTTCACACACAGGCATTATTTCAGGAGTTATGCTATTTTTGCTTACTACTAATCATGTACTTATTTGTCAGTGACCATAATAGTATTTCTTCCTTAAGTTGAATTTTATTAGTACATTGGCATCACTCACAAAGCTTACATCACTTGTGTGTGGTTGGTGAGCACATAGTGTAAACCAGCTCCTCCTTTCATCCCCTTGTGTGGTGTTGGTGAGCACACAATGTAACCCAGCTCCTCCTTTAATCCCCTTGTGTGGGGTTGGTGAGCACATAGTGTAAGCCAGCTCTTCCTTTCATCCCCTATGCCTCCTGTTGCTCCCATGTGCTCCATTTCTTATCTTCTTCTTACTTACTATTGTGTTTCACTTGGCTTGTTAATATTTACTTTAATTTTCTTATGTATGAAAAATAATGTGCTATTTAAGCTATAGTGTTTTGTAACAACAATTGTTCCTATTTTATGACTATGTTTTATTTTTTGGAAAGCTTTTAAAATTTACTCAGTAAAGAGATTGTCCATCTACAGATGGATGGATAAAGAAAGTAACATATATACACATGATTAAGTACTACTCTGTATGGAAGAAGAAAAAACTTGATACATTTGTAGGAAATGTATGTACCTTAAAACCATAATGTTAATTGAAACAAATTAGACATAAGCTTAAACATCATGTTATTTCTGTTACATGAGAAACTAAAAATATAGATAAAGAGCAAAATTAAGATGATAGGAAATGGGGAGATTCATCTTATCAATAGGGAAGGAGACCAGGAGATGAAAGGAGGAAGTGAGAATGAAAGAGGATGGGATAAAAAGAGAATAAATATATGCTATGTATGCATACCAATTGCCCATGACAAGTGTAAACATTGTGTGCTGCAAACACATACTAATACAAATTTAGAAAAAAAAGATATAAGAAAATCATCACTTTGGTTTTTATACTTAAGCTGAAACAAGTATTATTCGCCCTCTACACACTGATAAATTGGATTCATGGTTTTATTATTTAATAAATATTTTTGCTATATAACAGACACTTTCTATGCAGTATTGTAACTGAAATATGAAAAACCTTGCACTAAAACCTCAAACTTAAAAAGTATATCTGGAAAATAAAGATGTAAAAGATTCTCAACATCATAGATCAGTGAAATGCAAATTAAGACATTGAACAGAATTCACTATATAGTGGTATTAATGGCCCAAATCCATAAAACCTGCCAAAAATACATGCAAAGGAGTATGAGATTCATGAGAACTCTCCTTTGGTAGCAGAGCAGGAAATGGAGACACTATCAAAGAATATCATTCCTTATGGTTCTTATTACATCCTAATGAAGGTGGATAATAGGTTGCAGAAGAAATATATAACACATCCCATGAGACAATGATAGAGAAGGAGCTGATAGTGAAGGGAAAAGAAATAGCAGTTTGTAGTACATGGCTTCAAGAAATTCCAATTGATAAAATAACTTTAAGTTTTCATTTTATTGCTTCAACCCTAATTACCTTTATTAAAATATCTGTTTGTGAAACACTGAAAATACTTCAAAATTCATACTTATTTTATTTTTTATTTTTTTATTTAAAGAGAAAAAATAAAGGAAATCCCACAGAGACCAGCCTGACTCTGTGGGACCCGAACCTCTGGGATGTGCTGAGTGGCCTGGGCTGTTTGGATTGAAAGTCCGCACAGACCAGCATCTCGGTGCGACTGTTTGGGACTCGTAGGCCCGCCCTTCATCTGCAGGGAACTGCCCTGAGACGAGCATCTGGAGTAGTCTCTTTGGGCCCGTAGCCCGCCCTTCACCCCAGGAAATCTCACAGAGACCAGCATCACGGCCTGACTGTTGGGTCCGGGAGGTTCCCGGACAGCAGAGAGGTCTGGGCTGTTTGGATTGGGAATATTGTGGAGACTGGCATCTTGGTCAGGTCTGTTTGGGACCGGGAACTTGGCAGAAACCAGCATTTTGGCCTGACTCTTTGGGACCTGTAGGCCCACCCTTCACTCGCAGGGAACCTCCTGGAGACCTGCCTGGGAAAAAGCACAGTGGCCTGGACTGCCTGAGATTCCACAGGCTCCAGGTTGATCACACCCAGCATTCACCTTACATCTTAGGGAGCCAGGAGCCCATAGAGGGGAGTTAGGACCCTGTGAGGAAGCCGAGAGCCTGTGGGGGAACCACTGCCCCTCCAGGAACTGAGGGTGCAAGAGGTAATTCATCACACATGGAGAGAAAGTTTTGGAACACCACTCAAACCAAGGAAATATAGAAAAATGACAAAAGGAAAGACCAAAAGGCAGGCTCAAAGCCCTAGCCCTCCACAAGAAAGCTTAGAAGCCATGTACATAGAAGAAAAAAGAAGCCATACACCTGAAATGTCTGAAATGATATCAAATGAAATAAATGTGCAAATAGAGAATGCTATGGAGAAATTCAAACCAGAAATACTTGCCCAGGTAAAAGAAGAACTGATAAAAACAGTGAAAGAAATAGTGAACGCATCTAGTGAAAACACAGCTAAAAAATTAGAGGAACAAAGCAAACAGATAGAATCCCTGAATGAACAATATAAGAAACAAACAGAATGCATAAAGCAGATTCAAAGAGATATACAGGAAATCAAAAATTCTATTGAAAGCTGTAAAAACCACCTCAATGAAAGTGAAGA
>PVJX010039890.1:0-15509 GCA_004027295.1 Dolichotis patagonum | reverse complement strand
TTCAAAGAGATATACAGGAAATCAGAAATTCTATTGAAAGCTGTAAAAACCGCCTCAATGAAAGTGAAGATAGAATTTCAGACCTCAAAGATAAGATTGCAGCCAGTGAGCAGGAAAGACAAGATCTTTTAAAAATAACAAAGAATCAGGAAATAACAATTCAACACCTGCAAGATGATGCAAAGAAAAATAACATAAGATTAATAGGATGTGTCAATATAAATTCATCAATTGTAATAAATGTCCCACTGTGGTGGGAGATATTCATGTGGGAGATACTGATAAGGGAGAGACTATGTCTATAAGAGGGGCAGAAGTATAGGAAATATCTATATTTCCTCTCGATTTTTTTCTGGCTTTTTGAAATAGGGTTTTGCTATATAGTTTAGGCTGGCCTTGAACTCATTATGTAGCCCAGGCTGGCCTGGAACTCACAGTGATCCTCAGCCTCCTGAGTGCTGAGATTACAGGCATGCACCACCATGCCTGCTTTCCTTGTAATATTGATGTGAACATAAATCAACTCTAAAACAACATTAAGATTTTTTTTAAGAAAATGAAGAAAAGATGATGTTATGATTTGTGTCTAGAAGTCCCCCCAAAGCCTCATGTGGTCATGGGTTTTTTACAAAGGTGGCTGAATCTAGAATATATGATGCTGGGATTATGGGTGTGTGATTAGTAAATCTCTCCAGGGATTGGTTTGGCATAGTTCTGGCTGGAATTAAGGGTGTGAGTGCTACACTTTGCCTCAGACAGGTAGCCTGCATGCAATATAAGGGACAGAAAGAATCTTGTCTCCTCTTCCTTATTGCTTTCACTGTGTTCTGCCTGCCATGAACTATTTTCCTCTGCAGAGTCACCCTACTTGGAGCCAGCCGATTATGGACTGAAACCTCTACAAACTGTGAACTAAATAAAGCTTTCCTCCCTTAATTTGTGAATGTTGGGTATTTTGTCACAGGAAAGAGAAAAGTAACTCAGAAAGTTGAGCAATCTACTTAAGAGATCACATGGATATCAAAGTCAGGAATAGTTCTCAAAACAAGATGTCAGACATTGAAATCCTTATATTTTTTTTCTCATTGTGCTATAGATATGCACCCAAGCAACTATGATACAAGAGAAGTAGGAAAGGTTAGGGGTTTGGCTCAGCGGCACAAGTGCCTGCTTGGCAAGTGCAAGGTCATGAGTTTGATCCCTGGTACAAAAAAAAAAAAGAAAGAAAATCCAAGGAAGTTGGAATAATTTGCATGCTTTAGGAGAGAATGGATGAATGATCCTAGAGTTCAAAGAATATAAAAAGATTGGAAGGAAAAGAATTATGTCTAGCATATGCTAGGCATTTCACCTGGCACATTTATAGGCATAATCATGTTGTTTGTCAGTTTGTTTTATTGTAGTAAAAACACTTAATAGAAGATCTACACCCTTCACAAATTTTAAATGCACACACAGTATTGTAGACTGTAAACACCATGCTGTCATTTATATCTATTATGAAGAGCAGCTCCCCATTTCCCATTCCTCCAACCCCAGAACCCACCATTCTGTTCTCTAATTCTGTCCTTAATCTTCTTTAGTGCTTTGAACAACCCTGTGAGGAGCGACATTCCACTTTCAGCTGGAAAGACTGGGGGAAATCTTCAAAGAAAACATGATGTTCGTTTTGGGCTTTGAAGGATGAAGAGATGAAAACTTGCAGAACGGGAGGGAAGGTGCTTTCCACGGGAAGAAACAGGATACTCTAGATAGGGTTAGGGTTAGGCTGTGTTTGGAAACCAGCTATTGGTAAAATTGGCTGGAGCAGAGCAGCACAATAGAGAAAAACAAAAGGTAGAGGGCCTTGAACTCACATTCACCTCAGCATCCTTGCTTCGTGAGCCATGGAGGCTCTTGACATGGATTCCAAAAGCTTTAGGAAATGGGTAGTAGGGAAGATGGACTGCAAAGGTTGGAAGCAGAGCCTAGGGTCAAAGGAATGAGGTGGGAGACTGTTCTCTGCTGACACTAGGAAGGAGAAGGAAAGCACACAATGAGGTGAAAAATAAAAATTTTTTAAAAAAAAAAAAAAGAGGAAGAAGAAGCATTAAAGAAAGGAAAACCTACAGCTCAAAATAAATAGTTCTGTTTCAAACAGAGGTAGCCATGGACCTCTGAAGTTCTCGTTTCAACCTATGTTTGTTAGATCACAAGGACAGCAGCTGGCCAGTAGTAAATTGCTCCTTATCTAGATCCAGGCCATTCTGTTTTCTACCCAGAGCTTGAATAAGAAACCTATTCTTCCAAGGAAAACAGTGTCATTGAATGAGTTGTAAATATCAGAAATAGAACGATTTTTTGTGGACAAAGTTTCATATGATGTATTGGAAGTCACCTATTTCTTTCCCAGTTGGCCCACCTGACCTTGGAAAGTCATTTTCTTCCCCTTTCAGCACAATTTTTAAAAATCAAAGTGTTTTGAGAACTGGAGAGACAAACCCAGGAATAAGACTTGCAGCAAAAAAAAAAAAGGAGTAATCGATCTGCTCAAGAGTTCTCCCGATAAGGCGACTGAATAGGAGCAGTTGGAAGCAGGCCCAGAGAAGGGAGAGGAAACTAATTTACTGGCACCAGTTAGTCCTCCATATGGAGCTTTATGTTGTGGGTTTAACAATGAACAAGAAAATACCTGCTCTTAGTATATTCACAGGCTTATAGAAAAATTCCTTGAGCAACCAGCTTTAAAGGAAAACTTCATGGTATATCCCTTGTTGAAAATTCAGGAAATTCTACGATCACTTTTTTGGTCAAATATCTGATGACTTCTTAAAGGTGCAAACACAGTATGAATTCAGTGACTGGGAGGCCCCATTTTGTGAAATGATATTTGAAAATGCAAACTAATTCAAAATGAAGAGTTTACCCTCTTTCTAGAGAAGGACTCCCTGGGGCCGGGAGGAAGGCAGGAGTGTGGTGCTTCTTCCACCTACCAATACCCCCCATTGGTCAATTGATTCCTCCATGGTTGGAGTAGGTTAGGCCAGATAGGCAGATGTGGATAATAGGAAAGAAAGAGAAGGGTAATGGAAAAACGTCTTACCTGACTGAGTCCGTCATAAGCAGGGTGGGCCTAAGGCATGGAAAGATGTTAAAGTTGCTCTCTGGGGCAGTTCCCTGGTGGTCTCCCGCAGGTCATGCCCTTGACCCAGATAAAAACCCACTGGCCAGCCTTCCTGTGAAGCAGGCTCTGCCATGCAGCCGTAAGAGCCTCAGTAAGAAGCACAACCCTGCCTTCCTGCATGCAAGCCAGCCGGTGCAGTGGCTGGGAAACCAGAAGAGCAGTCTCCCCCTACCCCCTTCACAGTAAGCAACTGGCTGATTCCGAGGACTCAGGGTGAGATGACAGCAACTGAAGTGAAAGGAATAGCTCAACGCTTGCATTGTTTGGCTGACTTTGCAGGCCTGGGGCTGGCGGTCTGGGCATCTACTTGGAGGATGGCAGAGCGCACTGTGGCAATTGTGGGGAATGTCCCTCTGTCTTATTTTTGAAGTCCAGTGTTTTGTTCCATTTTACTGTTTTGTTTTATTCCTGTGTCTAGCGGCCTGAGCAGCTGCTTTGAAGATAGCAATGTGTAGTATGGCAGCCATTATTAAATTCCCATCATGTTTTGAAAACCTATATATAGCTGGGTTTTTTCTTGTCATTTTGCTTTTGTCATTGTTTTTGAAGTATGTATGATTCTTGATTTATCTGGGTTTTTTTTTTTTTTTTTCTCTTTAAAATTAAAAAAAAAAAAAAAAAGAGGCTCACTAGTTTAGCATGACTTTTCCTCTGAACAGGAGGTATAAGTTTGGTTTGGAATCCACAGTACAAGTTTGGTTTATCATGGGTTGAGGCTCCCGCTCCCCCTCATGATAACTGCTGGACAGTGTTACAGATTAGAGCTAGGATCTTTCCAGAAGGGAAGCCGATATGTTCAGAGGTTGGTGTTCTGAAGGTGAACGGGTCATGGAAGTGCTCTGGCTGGTTTGCTTTTAGGAGGTGGGGCCTAGTTGGAGGTGGGTCCCCGCGGGTAAAAGCTAGAAAGGTATGTCACCCTCCTCAACTCCTTCCTTTGCTCTCCGCTCCCTGGCTGCCTCATATGAGAAACTTTCCTCCACCAGACCCTTTAACCATTCCCTTCCTGCCTCAGAGTCAGCTCTTTATGGACTGAATCCTCTAAAATCCGAGCCAAAATAAACCTCTCCTCCTTTAATTTGTGGGCGTTAAGCACTGTGTCTCAGGAATGAGGAAAATGACTAAGCCAAATAAGATGCAAGATGACCTATGCAGTATTGCCAGATAAACTATCCTGTCTTTGTCCAGACAAAATCTGAGAGTGAAGGTCAACCGCCAAGCAGGAACAAATCACATCCTCTATTATGGAGTCACGTGAGTAGGAAGGAGGTGCAGCGTCAGACAACAGGCTTGTGTGTTCCACTATCCGCTCTCCACATAGCCTCACTAACAAGGAGAAAGGGAGCTCTCTTCTCAGTCTCCATCCTTGGATGGAGAAAGAGTTCACAGCACAGCTACAACTCTCCAAAGAAACCTCCATCTCACTCTCTTGACCTTATTATATTCTTGATATAACTGAGGGTTTGTCAGGCTGATATTTACAATAACTTGTTGTAATTTCTTCATATGACCTAGAATATCCTTTAGAATGTCTATGGTTGCATCAACTGAAATCTCCAGTATAACATCCTGTTTAATTTGAAGTGGCCAAATGGAAAATAAGCTTCAGGATTTATTAATAGTTCAGTAAGTGCTTGATGATCCAATGCAAAGCCTTTGTAAAGGAATAAAAATACAGGTAAAAGCCTCTTGTTTCCACTCATTGAGTCTATACTTCTACTTCCTAAAGTCAAGTGTGAGATGCTATCATTGCACAACAAGGAAAAACCAATCTGAAGAGCATCCAACAAATACCAGAGGAAGTGGAGTGCAATGTTAAAAATATCACGTTCGGGCCAGGGATTTAGCTCAGTGGCTTAAGTGCCTGCCTGGCAAGCGCAAGGTCATGAGTTCGATCCCCGGTACCAAAAAAAAAAAAAAATATCATGTTCAACCCTAGATCAAGCACTGAGCAATCTAGACACCTTCGTGTAGGATGCAAACAATGGACAAAATCAAGTTGTCATTTGAGGGACAGCCGGAGTCTTCATCACAGTCAAGAAGGACCCCAGTCTTTAAGCAATTGTTGAAACAAGAAGAGAAAAGGGAAGGGCCTAACAAGCCCACCCTACAAAGATTCAAGAAGTGCAAAAGAAAGGGGATGACTTGCTTCCTGCCACTAAGTGATTAAAACTTCTCCACTATCCAAGGTATGTGACATGAATAAGATACAAGTGTGCCACCAGACTTTAACCTCTATACATCTGGGGGTACTGGAGGCCCTGATTTGTTCTATCTGGCCCTGAGCTGCCTAGTTTGTGGCTCAAGATGAGAAGAAAACAGTCTATATATCTCAAAGTGTCTGCAGGCAGGAGCCTAGGAAATACCCCTGAGTTCTAATGGCTCAGCCTCATCCTGCTAAGCGGAGCAAAGGAGGGGTCCTCTCTCTCAAACACCTGAACATGGCACCTGAATTGCTCAGCACGGACAGGAGCCCCATGGAATTTCAGGAGCTCGGAGGACCACCGTGTGTACAGCCCAAGGTGTCTCCTGTCTGTGTTGAGAGAAGAAAGCACTGTAAGAAGTCAAGTTGCTGGTGGTGGCCTGCCTGTGTATTTGGGATTTCTTCCCATTTTCTACTGATGCACCTTTTTAGTGGCACCTAAGATATCTACAGTGACTGCTCCATTATATAGAATTCTGCAAATTAGAGTCACATTATTATCTTGAAGTACCAAATGTAAACAAGTTAATTAGATTTGAAAATGTTTACAGTATGACAAGGAATATAAAGAATAAATGTGTTGATAAAAGGATCAACTGTTCTAAATATAATTTATATTATGCTTTATAGCTAGGACATAATTTATAGATCTAAATATAATTTCGACTATTCTGAATTTTGGAATAGTTGTAAACAATGGTTTAAATACTTTTTTTTTGTACCAGTAATCAAACTCAGGACCTTGTACTTGGCACACAGGTGCTTGTGCTGCTGAGCTATATCCCCAGTCTGGTTTAAATACTTTTTATAACTTATCAGGCAAAGTTTCTCTCATGGTGAATAGCCAAAAGTTTTTAAAAGGCATTAATAAAAACTTTTAATCAGGAACTGACATAGCAACTTCAAGCATCAAATTTGATATAAAAAGTTATATTTCTAAAAGCAAATTCACTTTCTCATTTTAAAAATCTGACATCACTAAACAAATTGAAACCATTTATTTAGATGCTTTATACAATGTCCAATGTCCTTCTCAACTTTTTATTTTCCTTATAACTACATGGTATAACAAAGTAATCATTTTTTTCACCTTTCTCACTTAGACAACGCCCAGAACCCAAGTTTACCCACGATGTGCTATAAAAATGCAGCTATCTTCTGTAAGAAGCATGGCACTGTAGTCATCCCCATGTTTCAGCATGGAGACAGATAAATGACTTAGGTAAGTATTACAGCTTGTGTCCAGATGCCCCCCAAAGCCTTATGGGGTCATAGAGGGAGGAGCTCTCTAAATGTAGCTAGATGCAGGGTATGTGATATTAGAGTTAAGGATGTGATGCTGGGATCCACTCATGGTGCAATGATAGGAGAAAGGGTGCCACACGCTGGGTGTCAGTGACACCTGCTCTAAGGACAGGAGCCTGGATAAAATATAAAAGGACAGTTAAAATGCTGCTGTTGTTACTGCCATCACTTGCTGCTATCTCACTGCTCGCTGCTTTCTGCCTGCCACGAACTGTTTCTCTTCTGTGACGTCCCTGTACCATGCCACCCTACCATGGAATCAGCTAACTATGAGCTGAAACCTCTAGAAACTGTGGGCTACAATAAACCTCTCCTCTTTTAACTTTGGGTGTCGGGTATTTTGTCTCAGCAACAAGAAAAACAACTAAGACGAGAAGGATCCATCCAACACTGTGAGTTAGAAAGCTTTGAAGGAAATTTTTTCATGACAAATTTGCTTTAACATATAAACTTTTAAATGTTCATACTTACCAAGAACACATTCATCGTATACAGTATACCAAGCATTGTTCCACACAAACTTGATTGTCAGCTGTAGGTCACTGTCAAGTTTCTGTTAAGAATCTCAGCCCTAGAAAGAGTTTACATTTATCTTCAGGACTTACAATCCCACGGAAGGACACAGAACTATCTATACCCTGTGCTTCCCCAAGTGTTTGTTCTTAATATAGTCATGCTTTTTCCAGGAACTTTGACAATTTAAAACAAAGACAATCTCATTTTAGCACCTTCTCAGCTAATTTCACTATTTTTAGTTTTTTATGTTAAAAAATTATTCTCTACTTATTCTTCTAACTTATTTGTATTGCATCTTTTTTTTTCCTAGTCCTACTCCAGTGCAGAAAGGTAAGCTTGAAGAGGCAAAGATGCTTGGACAGCTTCAGAAAAGACATCACATGAGCGAGCCAGGTGGGGGTAGTGGCTGGTAGAGGACTTCCTGATTGTAAGGCTGGCTCTGGGAGGCTGGCTGAGTTCTCGTCATGCGATCATGCGTGATTCCCTTATTCTGTGGTGACTCGAGGACATGCTATTGCTCATCAAGGCAATGACCCTGCAGTTTAAGTATCGGTGGTCCAAGCCACAGAGACCACTGAGGCTCAAAGTGACCTAGCAATCACCCAAAGACACATGTCTTGAGAGTGGGTGAGATCAAGAGTCACAATAAGACCTGTTTGATTTTGAGTCACTGCCAGCTTCTCAAACTTTAATGTGCTTGTGAATCACATAATTGTCTTAAAATGCAGATTCTGATTTAGCAAGGTCTGGGGTGGAGACAGAGATTTCACATTTCAAACACTCTCCTAGGTGAGACCAATGTGGCCCCTCTGCAGACCACTCTGGACTCAGTATGTACATATGGTCTTCGCCAGGCGCCTCAGGGCACACTGGGATCCAGGAGGTGGCTCCAATTGAGCTGTCAAGGTTATCATTTACAGCTGATTTCCCCCTCTTTCTCTGACTGGCTTTTGATCAGGGTTCCAATGGATGGCTAGCAAGAGCTAATTACAATCCCAACTAATTCACTGTGTCGGTTGTTATTCATTAACAAATTATGTTCCTGACAAACTGCTCTAGTGTGGTACCCTAAGTACTGTAATTAAAATCTTAGAAAGTTGCATGTGGGCCTAATTGATTTCCTTAATGTATTACTCAGACTAAACATTCCATTATTTTGTGTCTTGATGTTTATGAAGGGGCGGAACTGCCACTGCCACCCAGGCAGCAGAGTGCTCCACCTCTGGGCTATAAGGGAGCTTTCCTTCTCTTGGGTCCTATTTGCTTCCCCAACAGCAATGACCAAGCATTTAAATGACAGCAGTGTTTCTCTCCACTAGAAGTATCCACTCAGAAAGGGTTGGATAGTAACTGAGACTTGTGTCTATAATGTGTGTGTTTCCTTCCTATATTTCTAAACTTTTGGAATTCATCCTGACTGCTTAGTGTCTTGGTAGAGAAATGAAGACTTGCTTCCAGAGGCTGTAACAGCGCCATGTCCCTTGGAGTCTCCCACTAACAATCAGCAGCATAGGGCGTAACAGAAGGAGTTGGGACCAGTATCTACATCTGCCTCAGATCCCACTCCCAGGATTTGGGTCTGGTGTGGCTCCAAGTCCTTGATCCACTATTCTATGCTTCCTCTCTTCAGCATAATATTGACTAGTGAGCCCTTAGTATGTCCTCCTGGGGAATTTTATACTCACAAAAAGGCTAATAAGATATGAATGTTATTATCCCCATATCACAGTGGAGGAAACTAAGGCACATAGAGGTTGTTTAACTGCCCCCAAAATCTCATGCCTTTTAAGCAGTACCAAGATTGCAGCCCACACCCAAAATATATATTTTTATTGTCATGCATCTTCTATAGAGCTGGCAAAGATCTGAGAAAACATACAAAGATTTGAGGACAGTAAAATCCAACCAATTTAAATGATAAACCTCCAACTGTGCCTGCCCTAGATTTCCAGCAAATGAAAATAAAGTCCATATAGAAAATGTAGAAGCCAGATCATCAATGTCTAAGGCTGCCCTCAGCTTCTGTATGGTCACCACCAGTGACCCATAGTTTTGACTGTCAACTTGATAGGAGTAAAAAATACCTAGAGAAATGACTGAATTATGAGGGTACTGACCTCTTTTATAGGTGACTCCATTGATCTGTTAGTAGCTGAAAGGGCTATCAGAAACCGGGGCCTATTTGGAGGAAGTAGGTCACTGGGGGTGTGACTTGAAAGGGTATATCTTTTCCTGGGGTCTTTCCTTCTCTCTCTGATTCCCAACTTGCATGAAGTGGACACTTTCCTCCTCCACGCTGTCCCCCCATGATGTGTCTACCTTGGAGCCAGTGGACTAGAATCTCTGACACTGTGAGCCAGAGCGAACCTCTCCTCCTTTAAGTTGTGTGTGGCAGGTATTCTATCCCAGCAACAGAAAGCTGACTAAACACCTTCCCTGAGTGTTCTTCTGATGGTACTTCCTGCATGCCCTGCTCTCTTTGCTCAGTGCCAACATCCAGAACAGCAAATGGACCGCACGTATCTGAGGAGAGACTTGCCACACTTGCTGTACACTGCATCATAGGCAACACGCCACGTGCGGACAAAACCAAAATGTGTTTAATTTGGGAACACCATGTTCGTTGTTTTTAGAAGGATGCATGTCAAAAAAATGCAAATTACATTGTTTTTCCTGATTATGACAAAAGGGTATCAGTTGTGAGGTCTTTTGAAAGAATTGGACTGTTAAGTCTGCTGGAACAGATAATAGGGGTTTTTTTAATAGGTTGTTTTTCATGCTTTGCTGACACATTGAATAAGAGCCCCCACTTTCTGCTGGTGGTCCTGGTATTAAGTGTTCCATTAGCACATTGGAGACCTTTCTTTGGTCCCGGTATCACAACTTAAGGAACCCATTGCTATGACCCTCTGAGTCACTTCCTGCATGTTCCCAGGCTCCCTCTTATGACTCTTTGTGTAACTCAAAATACCCCCAATACTTTTGTGTAACCCCAGTCCCAGGCCTCCAGAGCTGTTTACTCCCAGATTTCTACCCCAGCCATCACAAATCCTTTCCCTCTGGTTTCTGAAGATGACCTGTCACATGCCATCCATGGTGACCTCCTTCTTTTCAATAGTTTCCACTCCTAATTAAGAATGTTTTCCTCCCAGGCAAATCGGTTCATGTGTCTTTCCACTGGAACATCCCACTGAGGACACAAGCTGGCTGTTCATTCATCATTCTGAGTAGATGATATTCATCAACCATTTTCTTAGATGCATGTATTTACATATATACATCTATTTAGTGTTAATATCATACATTATATATTTACATATATTTATATGTTAACATATTTTAATTTAGTGTATTAATGAGTATTAGCAATCAATACCATAAATTATTATTCATATCACTAAGCAAAAACTGGATATGAGTTTTAGCTTGAGAATCATGTCGATATTCACTTCTGCACACTCTGGTATCAATTCTTATATAGATCTTGGAACATTGATGACTCAGTTAATAAAAAAGGCTGTTATAAGTTAAAAACTGCTCCTAGGGTAATGCTGTCTTTCAATAGGAGAGTCCTTAAAAACACTTGACAAAACTCAGCTGCATATTACAGACTGTTCCCTCTGCAGAAGCCACCATTTATAAGCAAAGAAGGAAATGATGGAATCATCAGAACAGTTTCAACCATTCTCTCTAATTAACTTGATACATAATAAAACATCTGGTTTAAGGTGTGTGTTCAGAATGCAGACTGTTTTTGAGGCATGGTGTTGGCCCCTGGTCAAGACAAGATTCTTTTTTCTTTGCTGGAATTGCCATTGGGAACTTCCTGGCAGTTTTTAGTCCAGGAGTAGCGGGAGATTGAGAGACTCACAGAAACAGATTCCTTTTGTTTTTGGAAAATCACCAGGACTGGTCCTGTAGTTACATAAATATAAAGCAAGTACCCACCCATTGTCCTTGGCGATAGCAGTAAAGGCACCATAAATCTGAGTACTGATGGTGCAGATTAAGATGCCAAGAGTTCTGCCCAGTGATGTAACTGGGTATCTTTAGCCAAAACCATGCCCTTGAAGAGGGAAATAAATATTTTGCCTTCAAATGAATCTAGACCAGGACCACTGGTATTTCATTGGTATCTAAAGATTAAATAACACTAAGATTATGAAAGGTACTTGAACTATTTGAGTAGTTTCAACTTTTTGATAACCAATTTTAAAAAGACATTTTAAAGCAAATTATCTGAACAGTCATTTCTCAAAAGAAGATATAGAAATGGCCAGTGGAACATGAAAACATGTTCCACATCTCTAATCATAAGGGCAGTGCAAATCACAACAATAATAAGGTATCACCTCAACCCAATTACAGTGATTACGAATAAAAAGGCAAAAATAACAACACTGTGGGTGGGAACATATACATATATACAGCTATTATGGAAAACAGCATAGTTTCCTCAGAAAACTAAAAGTGCTATCATGTAACCCAGTTATCCCACTGCTGGTTATATGGTCAAAGGAAAGAAAATCAGTTTATCAAAGAGATAGTTGCCATCTCACATTTCTTGCAGCACTCGTGATAATAGCCAAGATAAAGAACCAACCATGTTGTCCATTAATAGATGAATTGACAAACAAAATGTGGTACATATATAAAATGGAATAATGTTCATACATTCAAAAGTATGGAGTTAAAAAAAAGTTTGGAATTCTGTCATATGGTGTAAGATGGCTATAACTAGAGGACATCGTATCAGCGAAATAAGCCTAGCATACAAAGATAAATACTGCATATTCCTACTCACATATGGCAACTAAAAAGTTAATCTCATAGAAGAAAGTAAAAAATGGTATGAGAGGCTAGGTACTGCAGCAAGGAAAGGGGATAAAGGGAAATTGGATGATGTGTGCCAAACTAAAGTTAGGTAAGAGGAAAAATTTCTTATGCATGACAGACACTAGTCACTAGGGTGACTAGAGTTTACAACTTTGTGAGAAGTAGAAGAGAAGAGCGCAAAGACTCTGAACACAAAGAAATGATAAATGTTTAAGAAGATGAAAATACTCATTACCTTGTGTATATGTATACATCTACTGAATTGTCACACTAAATTATCACTTATGTAGAGTTATGGTGCATCAATTGCATTTTTAAAGTTAATTTTTGTAGTACTAGGAATCAAACCCAAGACCTTTGCACTGAGCTACATCTTCAGCCCTTTTTATTTTTTATTTTCAGACAAAGACTTATTTCATTAAGTCACTCAATTGACCAGACTAAACTCAAAGTTGTAATCATCTCCCCTCAGAGTGCTGGGATTACAGGCATGTACTACCATGCTGGCTAAAATGTTTTGAAATTTTAAAAAGACTTTTTTAAAAAACAGAATAAAACCAGACAAAATAAAGCAGAATAGAGCCAAACAAAACAAAACAATGAAAGTAATACAGGACTTCAGAGCAAGATAACAGGAAATCAATAATGGGTACCATAATATATCTTTTTATCTTTAAAATAACTGCCCATACCATCAGACATGATAAAATCAAACAAAGCAAAACAGAATCAAACCAAACCAAACCAAACATTGAAAATGATACAGAACTTCAAAACAAGATAATAGGAAATTAACAGTGGCTACGATAATGCCTCTTGTATCTTCAAAATAGCTGTTCAGACTACCAGTCACAGGCACATAAAATTAACACAACAATACATGAATTAAGTTGCTTCTTTAATTCAGTTGTTATCTTTTCAGAAATTTCAGGTATGTGACTTCTAACTTCTACTATGTCTGTGTCTCCTGAACTTGCTCCGTGTGGGCTGAGGTCTGAGACTGTATTTTGCTCCTTTGTCTTGACATTTTCCTTGTTTCCCCAAATCAGCCAATTGCTGCAACCTGAGTGCTTCCTGCACTGGCTGCCAGTCTCTTGGTGTAGTGGATCGGACAAGGCATCTGGGTTCCCCTGATTCGGGGTTACTGGATTGGTGGAGGCATGGAGTGGGGATTCACCAATGCTCCCCCTATGATGGGGGAGCTT
The DNA here is from genome assembly GCA_004027295.1 of Dolichotis patagonum. Classification (NCBI taxonomy): domain Eukaryota; kingdom Metazoa; phylum Chordata; class Mammalia; order Rodentia; family Caviidae; genus Dolichotis; species Dolichotis patagonum. The sequence goes on along the minus strand of PVJX010039890.1, from coordinate 2,284 downwards.
TGGGGTGTGGCTTCTTCTCCAGGCTGGGGCTGGGCTGCTTGGATCTCCCCAGGCCTCAGGGCATAAAAAAGATATTTTATATTTCACATATTATTCCAATAACTACATGCCACAAATATACAACATAAATGAGTTTCATGAAGCAATGCATATCTTTATTTTTATTGCATATAATGCTTTGTGCTATCTGTGTATTCTATTCCCCTCCTTTTAATGGTGGTCATGTCTCATTAAATTGATACTATGACCTGTCATCACAGTCTGAAGTTTGAAAAACACTGAACTATTGTGATTGCTTCATCTAGGTCAGATGGTCAACCACATCCTACAGCCCATCAGAGGAGCAGGAGAACCTGCTCCCATCTTTGGAGTCTAGGAGATTCGGGGCCTTTTGAGTTGAGGCTTAAGGAGATAGGAGGTGAGAGGTGGTGGAGTTGGTTGGGGGCAGTGGCAGGTGCTTGGGCCCATGGGAATATTTTTTTTCCATGAGAATATTTTTATCAAGATGCATGGCATAGGGAGATTCGACAAGATGGCGGACTGGTAGGTAGCTGGAGAGAGACCCTCTCTGAGAGAGACAGCTCAAATGCCAGAATAAAACACCCTGGAGAGACCGAAACAGATAGAGATGGACTCTCACAACCCACAAAGAAACTAAAGTGCAAAAAACCGTTCGAATATGAGGTCCTGGGACTACCATTAGAGAAGCTAAGATCAGCGAGCACGGTGCCCTCCTCAAGCCGCATGAATTCCTGCCTGACCTGAACAAGTGATCCACACCGAAGTGACTGGCTTGAGCCACTGGAGCGCAGAGCTGAACAGCCCTGTGTGCAGGTCGCCTGGACCAGCCCTGCACTCGACCCACCCAGAGGCACCGTGAATTCCCACCGCAGCCGAGCTGAAGTCAGAGTTCGGGGAGCCCTGCAGTTCGCGGGGACTGGCATCAACACGCGGTGAGTGATGGGAATAAGACCCTCCCACGGGAAAGGGGAAACTGACTGGATGACATGTTGGATTTGGGCAGGACAGCCCTAACTCCATAAGGAAGTGGCTTCAGCTGGTTGCTCCCCTCGCCGAGCGGATTAGTGGAATCTGCTTGGACTAGGCCGCGCCCCTGAGATCAGTGCACACTGATGCAGTGAAGGCCTGCAAAGGTTGACTGGCCCAGAAGGGAGGAGCTAGCGCACACTGCCCGTGGGTGAACTCTAATCTCTGATAACCTATTGAAGAGGGCTAAAGCTCCTAGCCTGCACCCTGTAGAGGAGCCTTAACCAACAAGAAAAGGGTCTGGGAATTACACTGTACACTTGTATGGAAGGAACCAAAAACATGATGAAAGGGAGAAATAAGAAACAACTCCCAGCCCCCAACCCTGAGAACATTGATCCAGGAGAGGTAAATACAAAAGAGATTGAGGGCAGCAATAACGCAACATCAAACACAGCATTAGCGGACATAAAGAGATATCTTCAGGACCTCGTAAGTGGGACCAAAACTGAAATATTAATTCAAATTAAACAAGAGATAAGTAGATTAATAAAAGAAGGGCTGGGCACATCTCAAGAAGACACAGACGGAAGAATGGAGGAACACAAATGGAGAGAAAAATTTAATGAAGAATTCAGAAAAAACCTAGAATTTATGAAGCAGATTCAAAGAGATTATCAGGAAACTAAAGACTTGATAGAAAGCTGGCAAAACTGCTTGAAAGGAACCAAAGATAGACTATCAAAAATTGAACACAGGCTTACAATGTGGGGTCATGAAAGGGAAGATCTCTTAAAAATAACAAGGGAGCAGGCAGTAAAGATACAAAGACTGGAAGATGACAAGAGGATCTATAACTTAAGAATAAAGTATGTGAATGAAGAAACAGGAATCAAACCAGAGGAATTACAAAGGCTATTCACAGCAATTATTAAGGAAAATTTCCCAAGCATAGAAAAAAAAAGAAATGATATGCAGAGGTATGAAGCATACAGAACTCCAGCCACCTACAACCCAAACAGAGCTACCCCCAGACACATAATAATCAAGATCCCAGAAATTCAATATAAGAACAGAATATTAAAAGCCATCAAAGAAAAACAGATCACCTATAAAGGAAAACCCATCAAAATCACGGCAGACTTCTCGACACAGACCATCAGGTCAAGAAGAGCTTGGAGTAAAGTAATTCAAGCGCTGAAGGAGAACAATCTCCAGCCCAGATTGATGTATCCTGCAAAACTCTCTCTAGAAATTAATGGAGAAAAAAGATGCTTCCATGACAAAGAGGAACTAG
>PVJX010039889.1:0-15447 GCA_004027295.1 Dolichotis patagonum | reverse complement strand
TCTTCAAGTACAGGATTTTCACAGCATGAGACAGTTTCCAGCAGCTCTGATGCACTGAAGATTTAGGAATCCAAAGAAAGCTGGCCATTGATTGGTGAAGTTTCCTCCAGCCTCTCAGAGCTGAGTGCTCTGCCAGGAAGTGATGAGGGACAGCTCAGCTGCTCCCACACCTGTTCTTAAACATGACTCTCAGTGCCCGTCCAGGACACCAGGTGTGCTTGCAACTCCTCTCACCGAGTCACATGCCTGAATGTCCCTTCTGCTCTGACTCTACCCCAGAGCCCTTGCTCCCAACACAAGTGCTCAGTTATACCTGGGACTAGAGTCAAACCCCAGCTCATAAACACCATGGCTTCCGGTTCTCACCTGTGACATAGGAATACTGTAACTGACACCCAGGGTTGCTGTGAGACTCAGTGAAATCCCCATTGCAAAGCCTCTGCATTGGGTTTCTCCCTTTTCCCAGCACCTTCCACCCACTTCAGGAGTCCTCTGTACATATACCAGGATGAGGGCAACCCAGAGAAAGTGTGTGCACACCTTCTGTGCACAGCAGGGGTCTCACCGTCATTTCCTCCTTTCCTCATCCTTGTTTCCACTCACAGGCCCATGACTGATAGGAATCACTTGCCCCTCATATTCCCCATGCTGGCTGGGGAGTCAGCTGCTCCCTGCCCCTGTCTGTCATTTTGCTTTGCGCCCCTGTCCCTAAAAGCACTGGGAAGTCTGACTCAGTGTCCTCACTGGCTGGCTGGTGGGGTCTTTGCTGGCTGTGCAGCTGTCACCCTCCATTCCAACAGGAGCCAAAGCAGTGAGCACAGAGCCCTGCCCTCACTCCAGGCACTGAAGATGCTCCCATTTTTGAATAGAGGATGGGAGACCATGGCCTGGCAATGATCAGAAAGGGGGAGACCCAGCTCCATATTTGCATACCCAGCATGCAGAAGGTCCCTGGTCTCAGCCTGCCCCTCACTGACAAAGACCTTCAATATACAAACAACACCAATGGATCCCTCCCTAGCTGCCACAGCCAAGAAGCGTGGGCCCTGTGCTCAGCTGGTGGGGGCTTGATCAGTGCCCAAGAGGATTGTACGTGCTCCAGGCATTCTGGAATGCTCCTTGGGAGGAAGATGGGAGGGGGCTCTTCACTTACCTGAGCTGTAGGGGTTAGGGTAAAAGGCCCTGGTCTGCATCATTCCGTAGTGGCTAGAGAAGGCTCGTGGGGAGGTATCACGATTTTTATCACTTTGGAAACTTCAACATCAGAAACTAAAACCTAGTGGGGAGAAAGAGTTCACATGTTGAAAACCAACTATTAAGTCCGAGTAAAGCAGGATAAAGCTGGCTGCCTCCTAACTCCAAACTAAGTTGCTGGGTGATCACATTTCCTTTCCTTCAGACAATTGTTTTAATTATTTGTTTATCAGAATTTCTTAAAGAGAATGAGGCAAATTTATGTCCTTTTAAGAAATATTGTCTGTAGATGGTGGCCCGTTGCACTGGCTCAGAGCATTCCACTGTCTGTGGAAGTGAGGAAAACTGGTTTTCATCCCAGGAGACCTGCATTTCAATTCAGCAACCCCCCAGAGCTTCTGTTTTGGCCATAAAGAGAATGGATTTTTGTTTTTATTTTCAGAAAATATAGAACTCTTTTTGAAATTGATTCAAGGATTAAATGAGAATTTACATAAAGTATCATCCAAAGCATAATAAAATAGATGTATGTCTCTCAACTTTCATAATGAAATTCACATAGAAATAAGCAATTTTCGGGCTAGAAATTTAGCTCAGTGGCATAAGTGTCTGCTTGGCCAGTGTGTGGTTTTGAGTTCAATCCCCAGTACAAAAAAATGCTACTTAAGAACAATGATGGCAGTGACCACAGAAGTAAAACAGAAATAAACTGGATTTTAAAATTCACAGAAACATAGAATATACAACTTTCCCTAACTAATCAAATGGCAGTATTAAACAGGTGACTTCTTAGGAAAAAAAAGGAAATGACATTTCAATATGGCTATTAGAGAAAATTAAAATTAAAATTAATCAATATATAATTAAAATAAAAAAAATTTGAAATTTATCAATATGTAATTTTCATTAATGCATGAAACAATAAAAAAGCAGTAAAGTGATATCAAGCTATGGTGTTTATAAATCAGAAACCAGTGGGATCATACAAACGTAGGCAGCTCAGACTAAGGTGCCATAATGCAGGCATTTGATCCATAGGTGACTGCAGAGCCCAGAGACGTAACAGAGTCACTGAGCAGCAGTCAGCAGCTGGTGGGACCATGGGGAAGGCACCAGTAGTGGGGGCTTTTCCATCAGCAACTGGAGCAATGGAGAAGCTAAAATAGTGGAGGATTCATAAAGGGGACCCAGAAACTGTTTGAGATGCTGCCCCAAGAAGTAGAAAGTAGGAGAGAGGTCCCTTTTCTTCTCCCACTTCCCTTAGTCCATTTTTAACTAGTGCCCCCCATTGGCCGAGTCACCTGAAAGTCAGAAGGCATGCTGTCCTGAATAAATATTCCCCTGAAATTCAGAGCAAAACAGAGGATGATCAGAGAATAAAGTTAGTCTTAAAGAGGGCTATGAGTCAAGGTCATGGACCTAAGGAGCTCAAGGGCAAATTATACTAAGATTTGAGGTAAAAGTTCACTACAAAATTGTACAAATTATTTAGCAGCATAAAGTAAATGAAATACTACAAATTCATTCTATGAACTAGCATGACCTGATACCAAGCCCAGAGGTGTTTTCACAAAAGCAAAGAAACACAAAAAGAAAACTTCACTCTTCAAATTAAAAGGCAAGATATAGGATGAAAATCCAAAATCATCAGTGGATTAAATAATATACATAATTTACTTTAAGGATAATAATTCATGTTATAATGTGTTATTGTAACATATAACAAATTTTTAAAAATATTCTGCACAATGAATTAAGCTATGATAGAGGTTAGCAGGTTTTCTCAATAAAACATAAAGCTTTGGCATTGTGACAGAGTTTAATTTTGCAGAAAGGATGTGACCAAGGATATTCTGATGAATATTCTCACATTCTACAGAGAAAAAAATGAAACAACTCTGTGGCAGCTTCATCAGTCCTGTACTCAGAGCCCATTTTAAATGTGAGGTCAGATTCCAGTGAGTTTCACTTTTCTAGGAATTCAGCATGGATTTTTTTCTCTCTCTGGACTTGATTTCAAACTGCTGTTATCAGCGGTTGCTGACAACTTGACAACCTCTATTCCAGACCAGTTGCAAACCTGCAGTCCCTAATGCTTCGCACTTGAATTCATTCCAAAGCGGCAGGGTCCAGGTCAGGACAGTTTGCCTTGGATGCAGGCTCTAAACTGATCCACGTCCTCTCCACAGGCTCCTAACTCTGCTGCCGTAATCCAAGGGCTGAACTGCACACACATGCCCTCGACTTCCAGATCCACCGCGGTGAGGCTGCTCACAGGCACTAACTATTTCAGCTGCTCTACCAGCCCGGAATTCAGAGCATCACTGGAAAGTCTCTGCCAGAGGACTATGGGGGGCACCATGCTAGGACAGGGACACCTTTTAACACTGAATCTGAGTTGGGTAATTCCTGGCAAATTCCTGGCACTACTGGAGAACTGAGCTCATCCTCTCATCCTCAACCAAAATTTTGGTTCAATTACTTAAACTGTCCTGCAACCATTGGCCAAGTTGACAGGCATGCTTTATCCTCTCCACAATCCCATGGAGTCCTGAGGATTGTAAAGACAACTACAGAGGAGTGCACAGAGTTTGTTGACTTCCTTGGTGTTAAACCATCAACACCTGTCAAGGTGGGATCATGAGGTTTGGCCAGTGTCACCACAGTATCAGTGGACATAACTAGCCATCAGTTAGGAGTCAAGGTGACACAGTCAAATTTATTGGCAGCTGGAACTGATGAGGAGCCATAAGCAAGGGCTAGTCACACCAGATCCACACTCTCCACACGCTCTTTCAGCCTCCAACCCTGTGTGTGCCTGACTGCTGCAGCTCCGCGCAACCTCTGTGATAAGCAGCAAGGGAAGCCTCCCTTGGTCTGTGTCCTGTTTAGTCAGTTTCCCCAGGAAGGCGATATCCATCTGATGCTGGAGCCCAAAGACAGTGCCTCAGGGAACATGACTGAAGTGCAGAAATGGCACACAGAGCTGAACGCTGAGTTCAAACTTAGTCAAAGTTACTGAGTACACAGCTGAGTACAAGGTACTGAGCACAAAGCTGAGTACAAGGTACTGGCACAAAGCTGAGTACAAATGTGCTGAGTACAATGCTAAGTAAAAAGGTACTGGCCTGGGCCAGGCTCACAACAGCACTAAGGTCTTTAATAGGCTTTTTGTTATATTACACGTTGACTCCATTTACTACAAAGTCTTCATATCGAGAATGCAAGGGCTGCCCACTGATCTTGGTAAGTCCCTCATTTTCTTCCTCAGGGAAATCAGCACAGCCATTTCCATACCAGAAAATTTTGCACAGCCATAGGTAGGATCTGAAAGAATCCTAGTTGTGAGCTTCCTCAGCCTCTCTTTGTCCAGAGTTGAGTGGCTCCCAGGCTGTGCCCCTGCAAAGCCATGTTGCCTTGTTCTCCAGTATTCTGGGTAGTGTTCTCTGGGGCTCCTCACCATCATCTCTGGGCTTCAGACTCAGAACTTGCTCACCATAGCTCACCCATTGCCAGGAAAGGCCCTGGGATATTCTCTGATGGAAGCTTCTTTTCTCTGTCCTATTCTATGCTTCTCTGGCCATCTTCTGGCATCTTCCCTGCCTCCTTCAAGTTTTCCCCATTTCAGCTCCTGCAGGGTCTGCTCTCTCCTGCAGGGACGCTGCAGGTCTGGAGCATGGGGCCCAATGTGGCCAGGGGCTACTTCCACTTGCTGTGCCAAACCAGTATCTTTCTTTCAATTAGCAGTGACAAAAGAAAATATCTAGTAAGATAATAGATGTCATTCACAATTGTAACAGAGGTATTAACTAATCAAAAAACCTATGATAGTATGTGTAAATAATGTTTTTCAATTTCAGTGAAAGGCACATAAGAAGGCTTCGTAATATTCTTTTATGGGAGGAACTAATCTTGAAATTCATTATTTCTCTTTTAAAAACATGTAAATATAACAGATCAGAATTAAAATTCAAGTAAGTTTTTTCCACTCAATAAGTAGTTCCAAAAATTCATTTAAAAATATAGCAATGCTGCAGGTTCATAAGATAATATTTTTTGAAACCCATACTGCAAATTCTGATAATAGGGGGCAAAGCAGCCACTTATGTACATGGTAATTTAATATAGAACTGAAATAACTTTTCAGCAGGAAAAGGAAATTTAGTAAATTATATTCATCTCCTATGGGAATTTAGGCCTGGTATGACATCACAAAAAAATAAAACTGTGTTAAATATCTAAAGATACATCAAATGCAACATTAGAAAATGCATTTGGAAGGCTAGGGATTTAGCTCAGCAGCATAAGCACCTGCCTGGCAAGTGTGAGGTTGCAAGTTTGATCCCTGGTACCAAAAAAAAGAGTCAATTGCAAATATATTTTGTTAACTCTTATTTTTAAAACATTTTAATGATTATGATTAAGGAAATTTTTTAAGAAGAATCACAAGATCAGGCAGTCAGAAAGGAGCATGATATAACCCAAGAAACTGGTGGGAAGAAAAGCAGAACTAAAGAGGTGATCTGAGGGAAAATATTATGGAAGGATAATTTTAAAAATCCTAGAAAATGCCTGAAATTTAACAAGAAAAGCTAAAATAACTTTTATAAATTTCAGAGAAAATGCAAACATTTCTTTTTTAAAATTTTATTTAAAGAGAAAAAAAGCAATACAGAAAAAAGGGTAGAAACAATACAAAACCACAAAAAATCCTAAATCACTAGTTGACAAACCACATACTGTCCTCCCAGAAATAGCTGTTCATGTTACAAAATTAAGGCATACAAAGTGAACAAACAGTGAGGCTGCAAATAGTTACAAAAAAACAGGATGGAATAAAACCAATTGAGACAGTATAGTGAAATTGGCACAGAACATCACAGCAGGTCACAAGGACAATAACAGGCAATATTTTATATCTCATTGTCTTCACAATAGTTGTTCTTCTACTAGGTACAGCAAAATCAAAGAAATACACAACGTTATAGAACACATAAATACAGAGGATTGAATAGAGCAACACCGTTAATCAGGACAAAACAAAACAGCGATAAAAATATCTGCCTTCAGAGATAGTTGAAGGAAACTCCCCCGACTTGCTGTACCAAATGTGGTCATCTACTAAGAGATACCCAGATCCCTGGATCACAATTGTTACCGGGGGTGGGGGAGATATGGTATTTTTGATTCTAAGCCCGCACCCTGGTAGGCAGCAGGCTGCTTACTGGTTGGCTCGGTGCCCTAAGTTGCAACATGGCGCGGATCTCAGGAAACACTCTGCATATTGTTTCCGCACCCTGGTGTGGCCACGGCTTGCCAGAACACAGTCACTTACCAGGGTGGAAGGCTACTTACTGGTTGGCTCAGCGACTAAGTTCCAACATGGCGCAGATCTCAGGAAATGCTCTGCTTCTTGTTTCCGAGCTCTGGGTTGGCAGCAGCTTGCCAGACCCCAGTCACTTCCCAGGGCGGCAGGCTGCTTACTGGTTGGCTTGGCACCCTAAGTTCCAACATGGTGCAGATCTCAGGAAACGCTCTTGCTACTTGTTTCCCCACCCTGTGGTGCCCGCGGCTTGCCAGACCACAGTCACTTCCTAGGGCGGCAGGCTGCTTACAGGTTGGCTCGCTGCCCTAAGTTTCAACATGTCGTGGATCTCAGGAAATGCTCTGCTTCTTGTTTCTGCACCTTGGGGAGGCCGCATCTTGCCAGACAACAGTCCTTTCCCTGGGTGGCAGGATGCTAACTGGTTGGCTCGGCACCCTAAGTTCCAACATGCCGTGGATCTCAGGAAATGCTCTTGCTTCTTGTTTCCCCTCCATGTGGTTGCTGTGGCTTGCCAGACCACCGTCACTTAACAGGGTGGAAGGCTGCTTACTGGTTGGCTCGGCGCCCTAAGTTCCAACATGGCGCGGATGTCAGGAAACACTCTGCTTTTTGTTTCTGTGCCCTGAGGTGGCTGCGGCTTGCCAGAACACAGTCACTTCCCAAGGAGCAGGCTGCTTACTGGTTGGCTCAGTGCCCTAAGTTCCAACATGGCACTGATAACAGGAAACTCTCTGCTTCTTGTTACTTAACTCTGGGTTGGCTGTGGATTGCCAGAGCACAGTCACTTTCCAGGGCGGCAGGCTGCTTACTGGTTGGCTTGGCGACATAAGTTTCAACATGACACGGATCTCAGGAAATGCTCTGCTTCTTGTTTATGTGCCCTGTGGGGGCTGCGGCTTGCCAGACCACCATCACTCCCCTGGGCGGCAGGCTGCTTACTGGTTGGCTTGGCGACATAAGTTTCAATATGACGCGGATCTCAGGAAATGCTCTGTTTCTTCTTTCCCCGCCTTGTGGTGGACCCGGCTTCTCAGACTACAGTCACTTCCCAGGGCAGCAGGCTGCTTACTGATTGTCTTGGCGCCCTAAGTTCCAACATGGCATGAATTTCAGGAAATGCTCTGCTTCTTGTTTCCACACCCTGGGGTCGCCGCAGCTTGCCAGACCACATTCACTTACCAGGGCAGCAGGCTGCCTACTGTTTGGCTCGGGGTCCTAAGTTCCAACATGGCGTGCATTTCAGGAAATGCTCTGCTTCTTGTTCCTGGGCCCTCGGGTGGCTGCGACTTGCCAGACCACAGTCACTTACCAGGGCAGAAGGCTGCTTACTGGTTGGCTCGGTGCCCTAAGTTTCAAGATGCTTCGGATTTCAGGAAACACACTTGCTTCTTGTTTCTCCACCTTGGGGTGGCCAAGGCTTGCGAGACCACAGTCACTTACCAGGGCGGCAGGCTGCTTACTTGTTGGCTTGGCACCCTAAGTTCCGACATGGTTCGGATTTCATGAAACGCTCTGCTTCTTGTTTCCACACCCTGGGGTGGCCGCTGCCTGCCAGACCACAGTCACTTCCCAGGGCGGCAGGCTGCTTACTGGTTGGCTCAACTCCCTAACTTCTGACATTGGGCAGATCACAGAAAATGCACTGCTTCTTGTTTCCACACCATGGTGTGGCCGAGGTTTGTCAGACCACAGTTACTTCCCAGGGCGGTAGGCTTCTTACTGGTTGGCTCGGCGCCCTAAGTTCCAACATTGTGCAAATCTCAGGAAACGCTCTTGCTTCTTGTTTGCCCACACTGGGGGGCAGCTTCTTGCCAGACCACAGTCACTTACCAGGGCGGAAGGCTGCTTACAGGTTGGCTCCGAGCCCTTAGTTCCAACATGTTGTGGATTTTAGGAAATGCTCTGCTTCTTGTTTTTGGGGCATGGGGTGGCCGTGGCTTGCCAGACAACAGTAAATTCCCATGGCAGCAGGCTGCTTACTGGTTGGCTCGCTGCCCTAAGTTCCAATATGGCACGGATCTCAGGAAATGCTCTGCTTGTGGTTCCGTGCCCTGGGTGGCTGCAGTTTGCCAGACCCCATTCAATTCCCATGGCGTCAGGCTGCTTAATGGTTGGCTGGGCACCCTAAATTCCAACATGGCGCACATCTCAGGAAATGCTCTTGCTTCTTGTTTCCCCTCCTTGGAGTGGCTGCAGCTTGCCAGACAACAATCATTTACCAGGTCGGAAGGTTGCTTACTGGTTTGCTCGGTGCCCTAAGTTCCAACATGGCATGGATTTCAGGAAGCGTTCTGCTTCTTGTTTCCATGCCCTGGGGTGCCAGCGGCTTGACAGACCACAGTCACTTCTCAGGGCAGCAGGCTGCCTACTGGTTGGCTCGATCTCCTAAGTTCAAACATGGCGCAGATTTCAGGAAATGCTCTGCTTCTTGCTTCCACGCCCTGAGGTGGCCACGTGTGGCCAGACCACAGTCACATACCATGGCAGAAGGCTGCTTACTGGTTGGCTTGGCCCCATAAGTTCCAAGATTTTGTAGATTTCAGGAAAAGCACTTGCTTCTTGTTTCTCCACCCAGGGGTGGCCAAGGCTTGCCAGACCACAGTTACTTACCAGAGCAGAAGGCTGCTTACTGGTTGGCTTGGCGCCCTAAGTTTCAACATGGTGCAGATCTCAGGAAATGCTCTGCTTCTTGTTTCTGTACCCTGGGGTCGCTACGGCTGGCAAGACCACAGTCACTTCCCATGGCAGCAGGCTGCTTACTGCTTGGCTCGGTGTACTAAGTTCCAACATGGCGAAGATCTCAGGAAATGCGATGATTCTTGTTTTCGCACCCTGGGGTGGCTGCAGATTGTCAGACCAGAGTCACTTAGCAGGGCTGTAGGCTGCTTACTGGTTGGCTCGGATCCCTAAGTTCCAACATGGCACAGATCTCAGGAAACCCTTTTGCTTCTTGTTTCCCTGCCCTGGGATTGCCACGGGTTTCCAGAACACTGTCACTTCCCAGGGCGGCAGGCTGCCTACAGTTTGGCTCAGGGCCCTAAGCTCCAACATGGCGCAGATCTCAGGAATGATCTGCTTTTTCTTTCCACGCCATGGTGTGGCAGAGGCTTGCCAGACTACAGTTACTTCCCAGGGCGGTCAGCTTCTTACTGGTTGGCTCGGTGCCCTAAGTTCCCACCTGGTGTGGATCTCAGGAAATGTTCCTGCTTCTTGTTTCCCCACCCTGGGTGGCAGCAGCTTGCCAGAATACATTCAATTCCCATGGCGGCAGGCTGCTTACTGGTTGGCTGGGTGTCCTAAGTTCCAACATGGCGCGCATCTCAGGAAACGCTCTTGCTTCTTGTTTCCCCGCCTTGGAGTGGCCGCATCTTGCCAGACCACAGTCACTTACCAGGGCAGAAGGTTGCTTACTGTTCGGCTCAGCACTGTAAGTTCCAACATGGCCCGGATTTCAGGAAATGCTCTGCTTCTTGTTTCCATGCCATGGGGTGGCTCCAGCTTGCCAGAAAACAGTCACTTCCCTGGGGCGGGCTGCTTACTGGTTGGCTCGGTGCACTAAGTTCCAACATGGCGAAGATCTCAGGAAATGCTCTGCTTCTAGTTTTCACACTCTTGGGTGGCTGAAGCTTGCCAGACCACAGTCACTTCCCAGGGCGGCAGGCTGCTTACTGGTTGGCTCGGCTCTCTAAGTTTCTTTCTTTTTTTTTTTTTTTTGTACCGGGGATCGAACTCATGACCTCGCGCTTGCCAGGCAGGCGCTTAAGCCACTGAGCTAAATCCCCGGCCCTGCTCTCTAAGTTTCAACATGGCACGGATCTCAGGACACGCTCTGCTTTTTCTTTCCACACCATGGTGTGGCTGAGGCTTGCCCGACCACAGTTAGTTCCCAGGGCGGTAGGCTTCTTACTGGTTGGCTTGGTGCCCTAAGTTCACACATGGTGTGGATCTCAGGAAATGCTCTTGCTTCTTGTTTCCCCACCCTGGGTGGCCGCACCTTGCACGACCACATTCAATTCCCATGGCGGCAGGCTGCTTACTGGTTGGCTGGGTGTCCTAAGTTCCAACAGGGTGCAGATCTCAGGAAATGCTCTGCTTCTTGCTTCCATGCCCTGGGGTGGCTGCAGCTTCCCAGACCACAGTCACTTACCAGGGCTCAGGCTGCTTACTGGTTGGCTTGGCGTCCTAAGTTCCAACATGGTGCATATCTCAGGAAATGCTCTGCTTCTTGCTTCCGCGCCCTGGGTGGCCGCGGCTTGCCAGAAGACAGTCACTTCCCAGGGAGGCAGGCTGCTTACTGGTTGGCTCAGTGCCCTAAGTTCCAACATGGCGTGGATATCAGGAAATGCTTTGCTTCTTGTTTCTCTGCCCTGGGGTGGCCGTGGCTTGCCAGACTACAGTCACTTACCATGGCAGAAGGCTGCTTACTTGTTGGCTCGGTTCCCTAAGTTCCAACATGGTGTGGATTTCAGGAAATGCTCTGCTTCTTGTTTCTGCACCCTGGTGTGGCCATGGCTTGCCAGGCCAGAGTTACTTCACAGGGTGGTAGGCTTCTTACTGGTTGGCTGGACGCCCTAAGTTCCAACATGGCACTGATCTCAAGAAATGCTCTGCTTCTGGTTTCTGTGCCCTGGAAGGTGGCAACTTGCCAAACTCCATTAAATTTCCATGGTGGCAGGCTGCTTACTGGATGACTGGGTGCCCTAACTTCCAACATGGCAGAGATCTCACGAAACACTCTGCTTCTTGTTTCTGCAATCTGGGGTGGCTGCAGATTGACAGAAGCACAGTCACTTCCCAGGGAGATAGGTTGCTTACAGGTTGGCTCGGTGCCCTAAGTTCCAACATGGCGCAGATCTCAGAATACACTCTGTTTCTTGTTTCCATGCCCTGGGGTGGCCGCGGCTTGCCAGAAAATAGTGACTTCCCAAGGCGGTAGACTGCTTACTGGTTGGCTCAGTGCCCTAAGTTCCAACAAGGCACTGATCTCAGGAAACCCTCTTGCTTTTTGCTTCCCCGACCTCGGGTGTCCGCAGCTGGCCAGTCCGCAGTCACTTACCAGGTCAGAAAGCTGCTTACTGTTTGGCACCGTGCCCTAATTTCCAACATGGTGCGGTAGTTAAGAAATGCTCTACTTCTTGTTTCCACGCCATTGGTTGGCTGAAGCTTGGCAGACCACAGTCACTTACCAGGGCAGCAGGCTGCTTACTTGTTGGCTCGGCGCCCTAGTTTCCAACATGGTGTGGATTTCAGGAAATTCTCTGCTTCTTGTTTGTGGGCCCTTGGTTGGCCACGGCTTGCCAGACAACAATCATTCCCAGGGCAGCAGGCTGCTTACTGGTTGGCTCGACACTAAGTTCCAACATGGCGTGGATCTCAGGAAATGCTCTGCTTCTGGTTTCCGTGCCCTGGGTGGCCGCAGCTTGCCAGACCACATTCAATTCCCATGGCAGAAGGATGCTTACTGGTTGTCTTGGCACCCTAATTTCCCAAATGTCACAGATCTCGGGGAATGCTCTTGCTTCTTGTTTACGAACTTGGTGTGGCCTCAGCTTGCCAAACCACAGTCACTTACCAGGGCGGAAGACTGCTTACTGTTTGGCTCGGCGCCCTAAGTTCCAACATGGCGTGGATTTCAGGCAATGCTCTGCTTCTTGTTTTCCGGGCCTGGGGTGGCCGCGGCTTGCCAGACCACAGTCACTTCCCAGGGCAGCAGACTGCTTAGTGGTTCGCTCAGCGCCCTAAGTTCCAACATGTCGAGGATCGCAGGAAACGCTCTTGATTCTTTTTTCCCTGCCTGGGGTTTAACTTGTTTTGCCAGAGCACATTCACTTACCAGGGTGTAAGGCTGCTTATTGGTTGGCATGGAGCCCTTAGTTCCAACATGGCGTGGATTTCACGAAATGCTGTGATTCTTGTTTCCCTTGCTGGGGGTGGCCGCGGCTTGCCAGAATACAGTCACTTCCCAGTTCGGAAGTCTGCTTACTGGTTGGCTCGCCACCCTAAGTTCCAACATGGCGTGGATCTCAGGAAATGCTCTGTTTCTGGTTTCCATGCCCTGGGTGGGCGCAGCTTGCCAGACCCCATTCAATTTCCATGGCGGCAGGCTGCTTACTAGTTGGCTGGGCTCCCTAAGTTCCAACATGGCGCACATGTCAGGAAACGCTCTGCTTCTTGTTTCCACACCCTGGGGTGGCTGCAGCTTGCCAGACCACAGTCACTTGCCAGGGCGAAATGCTGATTACTGATTGGTTCGGCGCCCTAAGATCCAAAATGGCGCAGATCTGGGAAAACGCTCTGCTACTTGTTTCTGCGCCCTGCGGTGCCCGCGGGTTGCCAGACAAAAGTGACTTCCCAGGATGGCAGGATGCTTTCTGGTTGGCTCAGCGCCCTAAGTTTCAACATGGTGTGGATCTCAGGAAACGCTCTTTCTTTTTGTTTCCCCGCCCTAGGATGGCCGCGGCTTGCCAGACCACAGTCACTTACGAGGGTGGAAGGCTGCTTACTGGTTGGATCAGTGCCCTGGGTTCCAAGATGGTGCAGATTTCAGGAAATACTCTTGCTTCTTTTTTCTATGCCCTGGGGTGGCTGCGGCTTGACAGACTGCAGTCACTTCCCAGGGCGGCAGGCTGCTCACTGTTTTGCTCGGATCCCTAAGTTCCACCATGGCACGGATCTCAGGAAATGCTCTGCTTCTTCTTTCCATGCCATGGTTTGGCCGTGGCTTGCCAGAACACAGTTACTTCCCAGGGCGGTAAGCTTCTTGCTGGTTGGCTCAGCACCCTAAGTTCCAACATGGTGTGGATCTCAGGAAACGCTCTTGCTTCTTGTTTCCCCACTGTGTGTGGCCGAAGCTTGCCAGACCACATTCAATTACCATGGCGGCAGGCTGCTTACTGGTTGGCTGGTCATGTTAAGTTCCAACATGATGTGCATCTCAAGAAACGCTCTTGCTTCTTGCTTCCCTGCCTTGGAGTGGCCGCAGCTTGCCAGACCACAGTCACTTACCAGGGCGGAAGGTTGCTTACTGTTTGGCTCAGCATTCTATGTTCCAACATGACCCAGATTTCAGGAAATGCTCTGCTTCTTTTTCCATGCCCTGGGGTGTCTGCTGATTGCCAGACCACAGTCACTTCCCAGGGGGGGAGGCTGCTTACAGGTTGGCTCAGTGCACTAAGTTCCAACATGGCGAATATCTAAGGAAATGCTCTGATTCTTATTTTTGCACCCTGTCTTGGCTGCAGCTTACCAGACCAGATTCAATTACCAGGGCTGTAGGCTGCTTACTGGTTGGCTCGGCTCCCTAACTTCCAACATGGCATGGATCTAAGAAAACCCTCTTGCTTGTTTCCCTGCCTTGGGGTGGCTGCGGCCTGCCAGACCACAGTCACTTCCCAGGGTAGCAGGCTGCCTACAGGTTGGCTCAGCACCCTAAGTTTCAACACGGCGCAGATTTCAGGAAGTGCTCTGCTTCTTCTTTCCATGCCATGTTGTAGCCACGACTTGCCAGACCACAGTTACTTCCCAGGGCAGTAGGCTTCTTACTGCTGGGCTCGGCGCCCTAAGTTCCAACATGGTGCGGATCACAGGAAATGCTCTTGCTTCTTGTTTCCCAACCCTGTGTGGCTGAAGCTTGCCAGACCACATTCAGTTCCCATGGCAGCAGGCTGCTTACAGGTTGGATGGGCGTCCTAATTTCCAACATGGCGCGCATCTCAGGAAACGCTCTTGCTTCTTTTTTCCCCTCCTTGGAGTAGCCATGGCTTGCCAGACCACAGTCACTTACCAGGGCGGAAGGTTGCTTACTGTTTTGCTCAGTGTCATATCTTCCAACATGGCCCGGATTGCAGGAAATGCTCTGCTTCTTGTTTCCATGCCCTGGGGTGGCGGCAGCTAGCCTGAAAACAGTCACTTCTCAGGTGGGCAAGGTTCTTACTGGTTGGTTCAGTGCACTAAGTTCCAACATGGCGAAGTTCTCAGGAAACACTCTGCTTCTTGTTTTTGCACCGTGGGGTGGCTGCAGCTTGCCAGAACACAGTCACTTACCAGGGCTGTAGGCTGCTTACTGGTTGGCTCAGCTCCCTAAGTTCCAACATGGCACGGATCTCAGGAAACCCTCTTGCTTCTTGTATCCCAGCCCTGGGGTTGTTGCGGCTTGCCAGACCACAATAACTTCCCAGGGTGGCAGGCTGTCTACTGGTTATCTCAGCATCCTAAGTTGCAACATGGCGTGGATCTCAGGAAATGCTCTGCTTCTTGTTTCCATGCACTGGGGTGGCCACAGCTTGCCAGACAACAGTCACTTCACAGGGTGGCAGGCTGCTTACCGGTTGGCTTGGTTCCCAAAGTTCCAACATGGCGTGGATCTCAGGAAATGCTCTTGCTTGTTGTATCCCTGCCCTGGGCTGGCTGCAGCTTCCCAGAACACAGTCACTTACCAGGGCGGAAGGCTGCTTAGTTGTTGGCTCGGTGCCCTAAGTTCCAACATGGTGGGGAATTCAGGAAACTTTCTGCTTCTCCTTTCCCCGCCCTGTGGTGGTCATGGCTTGCCAGACCACAGTCACTTCCCAGTGCGGCAGGCTGTCTACTGCTTTGCTCAGGTCCCTAAGTTCCTACATGTCGCAGATATCAGGAAACACTCTTGCTTCTTGTCTCCCCGCCCTGGTTAGCCGCAGCTTACCAGACAACAGTCACTTACCAAGGTGACAGGCAGATTACTGGTTGGCAAGGTGCCCTATGTGCCAACATGGGGTGGATCTCAGGAAATGCTCTTGCTTCCTATTTCCCCACTCTGGGTTGGCCACGGCTTGCCACACCAAAGTCACTTACCAGGACGGGAGGCAGGTTACTGGTTGACTTGGCGCCCTAAGTTCCAATATGTGGCGGATCTCAGGAAATTCTCTTGCTCCTTGTATCCCCGCCCTGAGGTG
>PVJX010039888.1:0-15525 GCA_004027295.1 Dolichotis patagonum | reverse complement strand
ACAACAACAACAAAAACTAAGAAATTATTACTTGACAAATTACATACTGACTTCTTGGAAATAGCTGTTCAAATTACAAAGTTTAAACATGTAAGTAGACATTCAAACAGTGAGACTGTTAACAGTTCTGCTCCACGGTCTGATAAAAACACCAATATGGTCATCCATCTTACCCACTCAAATATACATGCAATTATATCAAAAGGGTAAAATTAAACACCACAAAACAGAACAAAGAGGATCACAAGAAAGCAATGTAAGAGACATAAATTTCAAAGCTAGACAATCAGAGATATTCACTCTCTATCATATTGACTCTTCTTTTCTTCCAAATAGTTGTCCATATTGTCACATACAGGGAATTCACATGAAACAACATAGTATGGAATTGATCTAAGCAGGATGAGGAAGGCATTTCAGGTCTTCAAGGCCAGACAATAGGGAAGCCAAGAATGGCTGTCATACTGTCTCTCATTCTCTTCAAAACAGCTGTCCATACTCATGTGTGTTGAACTTAAACAAAACAAGCTAAAATCACTTTGAACAAAGAATGACAGTTTTGCTGGATTTCACATCATGACATTATGGAATCAGCACTGGGTATTGTAGTGTCTCTTTTTTTTCAAAGTAGTTATTCATCTCAACATGTGTTATATAGTTGGTTCTTGTAAACTGTTTATAAGCTCTACACATGCATGAGTCTCTGCGCATATATCTATCTTTCTATATTAGGGGCAAAAACAAAACAAAGCAGGACAAAACAAAACAATTGCTAGAAAAGCATGAAGCAAAAAGTCATGTAAAACCACAATACAAGGTAATCTACAATGGTTACCATGGTGTCTCAGCAGAGTATAACAACATTAATAAAAACGAAGCATTGGAGACATTATAAGACTTCAAAAGCAAGTAAGAATCAAACCAGAGTGGGTATCTTAGTGAATCTTGTCATCTTCAGTGTAGTTGCCTATACTCTTAGACTTGATGCTAACAATCATAACAGATTCAAATAAGATCAGTCATAATAGGACAATGTAAGTTATACAGGGCTTCAGATTAAGTTGATAGGAAATTAAGGATGATTACTTTAATATGTCCTCTTATTTTTGGGATATCTGACCATGTCCTCAAGTCTAGTATAAGTAAAGAAACTGAAACAGCATATAATCCATCTAAGCAGAGTGATGAGAATAATGTAGATTTAAATCTTGTTACCCAATTAACAATATCCTCTGCCTTCCTTTTTAAAATAATTCCTCCCCTTTCACTCCCATAGGATGCACTGCTTATTTTGGGTCCCACTGCCTCCCTATATAGAGCCTCTCAAAGGACCCTATATCCTGATCTACTCTGCCTGTGTTTCTCCCTGTTAATATTTCAAGGCCCTCTATGCTAGAGATTATAGCCAATCTTCTCTACCTTATTTCTGCTTTTCTGTTTTTCTGCCATTGGTTGTTTATTTTTCTGTTCTACTCCACTGTCTTCCCCATTCACTGAGGCCTCTCTGCCACTGTTCCTGAAATGCTCGTATTCTTTTTCTCTCTCTCTAAAATGTCCTTCAGTATTTTTCATAGGGTTGGATTGGTGGTCACAAATTCTCTCAGTTCCTGTTTGCCATGGAAGCATCTTGCTTCTCCATTAATTTCTAGAGAGAGTTTTTCAGGATACATCAATATGGGCTGGAGGTTGTTCTCCTTCAGGGCTTGAATTACTTCACTTCAAGCTGTTCTTGACCTGATGGTCTGTGTTGAGATGTCTGCCATGATTTTGATGGGTTGTACTTTATAGGCGATCTGTTTTTTTTTCTCTGATGGCTTTTAATATTCTGTTCTTATATTGAATTTCTGGGATCTTGATTATTATGTGTCTAGGTGTAGCTCTGTTTTGGTTGTAGGTGACTGGAGTTCTGTATGCTTCATACATCTGCATATCATTTCCTTTTTCTATGTTTGGGAAGTTTTCCTTAATAATTGCTGTGAATAGGCTTTGCAATTCCTCTGTTTTGACTCCTGCTTCTTCATTCACATGCTTTATTCTTAAGTTATAGATCCTCTTGTCATCCTCTAGCCTTCCAATTGCTACTGCCTGTTCCCTTGTTATTTTTAAGAGAGCTTTCCTTTCATGATCACACATTGCAAGCCTGTGTTCAATGTTTGATAGTCTATCTTTGGTTTCTTTCAAGCAGTTTTGCCAACTTTCTATGGAGTCTTTAGTTTCCTGGTAATCTCTTTAAATCTGCTTCATGAATTCTAGGTTTGCTTTATATTCTTCAGTGAACATTTCTCTCCTTTTGTGTTCCCCCATTCTTCTGTCTGTGTCTTCTTGAGAGGTGCCCAGCCTTTCTTTTATTAATCTACTTATCTCTTGTTTAATTTGGATTGATATTTCAGTTTTGATCTTGTTTACGAGGTCCTGAAGATATCTCTTTATGTCTGCTGATGCTGTGTTTGATGTTGCATTTTTGCTGCCCTCAATCTCTTTTGTATTTACCTCTACTGGATCAATATTCTCAGGATTGGGGGCTGAGAGTTTTTCTTACTTCTCTCTCTAATCATGTTTTTGGTTCCTTCCATACAAGTGTACAGTGAAATTCCCAGCCCCTTTTCTTGTTAGTTAAGGTTCCTCTGGAGCATGCAGGATAGGGGTTTCTGCCCTCTGCAGTCTGCTATCAGAGATTAAAGTTCAAGCAAGGGCAGTGTGATGTGGCTCCTCCCCTCTGGGGCTGTCAACCTTTGCAGGCCTTCACTGCGTCAGTGTGCGCTGTGCTCAGGGAATTAATTTGTAGTGACCCACTGGGTCCCGGCCAGGGGCGTGGCCCAGTCCAGGCAGATCCCACCAATCTGCTTGGTGAGGGGAGCAACCAACTGAAGCAACTTCCTTATGGAGTTAGGGCTCTCCTGCCCAAATCCAACATGTCATCCAGTTGGTTGCCCCTTTCCCATGGGAGGGTCTTAGTCCCATCACTCACCACATGTTGATGCTGGTCCCTGAGAACTGCTGGGCTCCCCAACCTCTGACCTCAGCATGGCTGTGGCGAATTCATGGTGCCTCTGGGTGGGTCGTGCGCAGAGCCGATTCCAGGTGAGCCATGCACAGAACTGTTCAGCTCCATGCTCCAGGCTGCTCAAGCCAGTCACATCATTGCGGTTCGGTGGGTCAGGTCGGTCTCAGGCAGGAATTCAGGCGGCTCGGCAAGATCTTAGCTTCTCTCATGGTAGCCTCAGAACCTCATATTTGAGCAGTTTTTTTCACTTTAGTTTTTTCCTGGGTTGAGAAACTCCATCTCCCTCTGTTTGCATCTCTCCAGGGTGTTCTTTTTTGGCATTTGAGCTGTCTCTCTCAGAGAGGATCCCTATCCTGCTACCTACCAGTCCGCCATCTTTGGAAACTCAGGGGGTCCATTTTTAGAATGGTTCATCCCAATACAAGATGTGACACCAGACACTTATGTCTCAGGCATAAGTGTGAGGCAACCTTGTCCAAGGCAACCTTGTCAGTTTCTTGGTCAGAAGGACAGTGGCTATTACAGTGCAGAGGCAAAGTGGAGATGCAGCCCTGGATTGAAGAGAGGCTGGTTGACAGGGGCCAACAGAAGGT
Source organism: Dolichotis patagonum (assembly GCA_004027295.1). NCBI lineage: Eukaryota > Metazoa > Chordata > Mammalia > Rodentia > Caviidae > Dolichotis > Dolichotis patagonum. Next base: position 11,928 of record PVJX010039888.1, on the reverse strand, counting down.
GGAAGAAGGCATTGTTTAGGTCCAGACAGGTGTACCACCAGGCTATGTGTGGCAGAAGACTGAGGCAACATATAAGGAGGGCAATCACAGCAGCATTGGCAGTTTGCAGATCTTGAACTGGCTTTACAGGCAGGAGGGATGTATTTCAGCAGTTTGACAATCTACAAACATTTTGCAGTTTTGAAACTTCTGAATGTGTGGTTGAATTTCTAGTTGGATCACTCATGGCATAGGACTGTTTGATACAGATGGGGGTTCCCCCAGGATGGAGCTTTACAATCAGAGGCAAGTGGTTGATGGTACAATCTCGGGATCCAGAGGAACAGTGACAGAACTGCAAAGGACAGAGAAACAGGCTGTCTCAGAGAGGCAAAATCTGTTGTTAGAGCCTCTCTGAAAATGGCGGGAGAGTTTTCAAACCTTCATGGCTGCATTTTGATGGTGCAGAGCTCCTACCCAAGGTGATTAACAGTCTACCAGGCTGATGTGTGGCTGGATGCCTGTTTGTGTTTCCTGTGACATCTGACAGCAACAGAGGACAAGGTAAGGCAGCATGATTGATGGCCAGGCCTGGAGGTGAGTCTTTAGTTTACACCTCTGGGCAGACAGTTTTCAGAACTTCAGGATTGCAGTTATTTTTCTCAGGCTGATGTAGGTGTCATCTTCCTCTTGAGGAACAGTCAAAGTTGAAAACACAGTGTTAAATGGAGGCTGATTGGCTTGGTGTGAAGGAGATGGTCACTTCTAACTCACAGATGTCTTTCCCCAGAAGTAATATGGCGACTGGCTTGTATGGGAGCTCATGCTTTGTGAGATGTCCTTTCAGGCTGCAAGTTTGTGGCTGGCAGTAGGGGTGAGAGGCAGTTGCCTGGTGATTATATCTTTTTGACAGAGGAAACTTTTGAAGGTAGAGAGTTCTGTTCCATTGTCTACTGGGAAAGTCATGGATTTGTCCCTGACTTTTGTAATGACCATGGGCTCTCAGGGGCCCAATTTGATAGAACTCAGTCTCTCCTATCTATTTAGGCCTGACAGGGAACAACACATTTGTCAGGGTTGACAGTCCAAGCTTTCCTCAGTCAAAATGTGGAACTCAGAAGGAATTGTTGGCAGTCATCTGGGGCGTGTGTTAGGTGACAACATCTGACTGGAATAGGCATGTCTGGGGGGTGAGGGCTCTGTGGTGGAGTGTAGTTAGCTGGAACCAGTTCAATAAACTGGAAGTAGATGAGTTGGGAGCAGAGAGTGAGCCATATATGTTGGTGGCAACTGTAGCAGCTGACAAGAAAGCCAGGGCAAAATTCTCGAGAAGAATGAAGCTCTTTTCCTTTTTTTTCCCTTTGAGCAATTTGGTTTCATTTTTAACTCTATAAAAGCTCTTTTTCCTGCAGTCAGGGACTGTGAATTTTAAATAAGTAGTTCCCATCTCTCATTTCCTGTGTGTTTATGTTGTGTATCCTTGAATGATACACAACAAAGGGTGGGTGCCTCTCAGAGAGTGAGACCATTTGGATGCCTGCCTGGCTGTGCCCCTTGGGGACCTTAGTTGTGAATTAATTAAGGAGGGTGTGAGGCCTCTGTTTTGCCATTATGTCAGGTGCTGTGGAAACGCAGATGAAGACCCAATCATCCACCATGACCAGTACTTCCAAGTCTTAGTGCACAGATGGAGCAGCCTATTGCTTATGCTGTCTGGTCACTCATTCACACATTCATTCTGCAGGCACTCAGAGGTCAAACGCTCCAATCTCCTTCCTCTGAGGGTGGTCCTGACTAACAGGAGGTGATCAGAACCTTGGTTCTGCTCAAGCTGAGCAGCACTGACAGACAGACTAACTGGGGTGACCCCAGGGGTCTTACCAGAATCAGGCAGGCAGACAGCCAGATTGCATCCTCCTCTCTTTGGGGTCCGATGCAAGCTGCAAGGAGCCATGAATCCTCTTCCAGGGCTCTGAGGAAACTCAAGAAATCATGAGAGTGTGCCTTCCCATTGGGATCTGGAGAGGTCCTTGATACTTACATGAGTGCCATGACCAGTGACCAAAGAGGTCAGCATAGTCAGTCTTCCTGGCCAATGCATCAGACACAACTGCAAGCAGAAACAGCAAAATGACACCCAGGATTTGGAGGCAAATTTATTTATGTCAATGGGCATTGGTCAAGATCATTTCAAGAATATCAGGTCCTGATCTATAGTGGTCTAGGGCTTATGTGGAATCGGCAAGCAGGAAGTACTGAGGCAGAATGGCTTGTCACCTGGGGATGGGTTTATATAAGGAGTATCACAGTGACCAGCTATGCATCACAGTGACCAGCTCTTTCTAAGAGACCAGACACAACTGGAAATGTAACAGGAACCATTACCTGGGTAACTAAGAAACTGAAGTGCACTGGCTGGAGTAGGGGAAATTTTCTGTTACAGCACTTGAGTTTCATGAACAAAGTAATTGTTCTCAAGGCAAAGGAAACTGATTCAAAATCCCAAAGCTTTATTTAGAGAATGTATATATAATGAGACACAAGGTATGTAATTCCAGTAGCCCAAATGGGACATTTGAATCTCACTTATTTGAAAGCCAGCACTAACACTTGAAGTATCTTCTGGCAACTCAGTGACAATGGATTCTTGCAGTATGCAGAGGTGTTGCAGAAAGAACTGAAAAGAAATGATGATAGCTATTTAAGGATTGTTAAATTTGTTCAGGGTTTATCAAGGCAAGTTTTATCCAAGTCATGAACCATAGGTAGTCTTGGGACTTCCTGCTTCTTTTCAATGTTTTCTTTTCTAGCTCTTCTCAGTCCTCTTACCATCATCTCTCATTTTGCTCCTGTCCACTCACCTCACTCATCTTCCACTGTCTTTCTCCCTGTTTCCAATTCCTTTGTTTCTGCTTCTCCTTTCTCAAGCATTGAAGAGATATACCTTCGGCAATCTGAGTGTCAGTTCTAACCAAACCTCTGAATGCAGGTCCTAGTTCTCATTATTAAGGTTATGATTTGTGCAAATCATTTATTCCCTTTGAGCTTCAGTTTCCTTACAAGTAGAATAGTGCAATAAAGATACTCATAGGGTTGGTAAAAAATTTAATAATGAACATAAACACTTTGCTAATCAAAATCATTTCCTTATTCTCTTTAATGAATTTTCCTTTTCTTTTATTTTTTTCTTCCAAAACTATGATTTTCAATGCTAAAATATTTGATGATTTGTAGATTAGTAAAATGCTGGAGGATGATGAGTCCAACAAATCAAATTCTGGGACAGAAGTGAAACAACAAGTGACATCAGAAGTTATGTTAGGAACATTTACAGAATGAAAAGTTTGTTGCCTATATGTATTTTGAAAATGCTTCTTTTTGTGGTTTGAGACATTTCTTGCAGGCAATGTGCTTGTCATGCAGAGATAAGTGGTATCAGTAGCAGTCTCCAAGGATAGCTGTATCAATGCAGAGATGTTCTTTTGGACCGGAACTATGAAAGACCTATGTGCTGGTAAAAGGGTTGTGTAATTGTTCTGTATTTGACTTTTCCTGGCGTAGCTCAAAGAAGGAGCTATGTGAGAAGTGAACTTGTGGATAAATAACTCTGGCACAGAACTCTACACCATCTGCAGATATTGCAGAAATGAGCAAGGAAAGCCAACAAGCTGTGAGTGACAGAGATTAATCCTCAAAGTCGCAAAGCCATGTAGTTCCGTTTGGAATTTAAGCAATGTTGGAGAGCAGCACAGCCCTGGAACACGTCTTTGAGGCAATGAAGGCATTTATCAGCTGTAATGTTGGGGTGACTGCTGTGTCTTGGAAGCCTTGGTGCTGTGGAACCCAAAGGAATGCACAAGAAAGACATTTCTTTCTAAAATCAGGAGAGGCAGCAAGATGATTATAGCAACTGTCCTGAGGGCTCATCAGGATTCCACAAATGACACTGGTCCACCATTCCAAAGGAACTGGAATGGAAATAGAGGGGCTGCTCACTATACCCAGTGGGTTTTGCATGAGGCTTCTCCATATGGGGTGAGTGGCTGTGCAATTACAGAGGGCTTCCTGAAATCTTAAATTGATACTTTCTGGTTAATCTATTATTTAATACACTTGCTTTTATAAAATGCATTCACATTTATTACAGAGTTCTACAGAGATGTATTTTCAAAAATAAAAAAAATTTTTCTAAACATAAAAATAGGTCACACCTGTTTACATTTCAGCAAAATAAAAATACTTGAATATTGATGATTAAGGTGATTATCTGAAACATTAAAAATAGTAGAAACAGAACAACTATGACCAATACATTGCACATACATTAGTCCATTTTGTACCATCTCTGTTTCTAATGTCATTTTTCTGATATTTTCCTAATTATTTTTTTACATATGAGCATATTAAATTTTTCTCATATAGGTACCTGCAGTGTTATTCTAAGTGTAATTTGTGGTTAAAAAATTTGAAATTACTGACATATTTAACTGACTCCACTGCATACCAAATACCAAACACTTTAGAGTAAATAAAAATTCTTCTTATATTGAAGTACCCTGAAAATGCAAAGAAAATGTTGCTACACAGAAGGCATAAATACACCAGCCCAAATAGTTCACCAATAGTTCTTGCTTCCATCATATGAGTGATCTACTTTTGAAAATGTTTTTTAAAAAACTTTTCATTAAATTGGGTCTATGACTCTTGAGTCTCAGAACTAAAATATTTCCAAATCAGTCTTTTTAAAATTTTTACTGTACTCTAGTTTTAGAATATAAGCTTGCCTGAGTAAATGTTCCATTAAAAGAGTGTCATGACAAATTGAGACATTTCAAACACATTTACAAAATTTCAAATTTAAATGTTGTGTACTGCAGTATTAGTAAGGGTTCTAAAATGTGTCATTATCCTTTCAAAACAGAAGGTGATGAACTAATAGAGATTAGTATTATAATTATGTATCATAACAAGAATCAAACCACATGGGAAATACTTCCCAGAATCAATAAGTGGGATCACATCTTATTAAAGAGTTTCTGCATGTCGAAAGAAATCTCCAGCATAGTGAAAAGAAAACCAACAAACTGGGAAAAAAATCTTAGTGAACTGTCCCTCAAACAAAGGACTTCTGTCTAGCACTTATAAAGAATTAAAAAAAATCAGACCCTCAAAATTCAAAAACCCAGTCCAAAAATGGGCATCTGAGATGAATACACACTTCTCAGATGAAGAAATACAAATGGCAAATAAATACATGAAAAAATGTTCATCATCATTAGTCATTAGAGAAATGCAAATTAAAACCACACTGAGATTGCATCTTACTCCAGAACGAGTGGCCAGGATAAAAAAAAAAAAAAAAAAAACTACCAACAACAAATGCTGGAGAGGCTGTGGGGAAAAAGCAACTCTTCTGCACTGTTGGTGGGAGTGTAGACTGGTGCAATCACTGTGGAGGTCAGTCTGGAAATTCCTCAAAAAGCTGGGTTTGGAAGTCCCAACTGACCCAGCTATTCCACTTCTAGACATATTCCCAGAAGAACTGAAAACATCATACCACAGTGATATATGTGCACCCATGTTTATAGCAGCACAATTTATAATAGCCAGATCTTGGAAATAACATAAGTGCCCATCAACTATGAATGGATTAAAAAGTTGTGGTATTTTTATACAATGGAGAGCTACTCAGCTATAAAAAATGATCACATTGAGATATTTATAAATAAATGGATGCAACTTGAGACCATACTCAGAAGCAAAATAAACCAAACACACATGTGTAAATATCATATGGTCTCCCTAGTGTAAGAAGTGGTAAGAGTACATAAGATTTATGGTAATTATGGTTCCCCATTTCATTGCTTTGAAGCCTTTTAATGTTTTCATTCATCATTTGGAATGGTTTTATTCTGTTTTGTTTGACTTTATTATGAGTGATTATATGAACAGCTGTTTTGAAGAAAACAAAACATTATGGCAGCCATTGCTGATTTAATATTGTCTTGTTTTGAAGTCCTACCATGGTTTTGCTCTTCTATTACCACTGGTTTATCATATTGTGTCTTCTTGGATTTATTTTATTCTTTTTAAAATTTTATATAAAGAGGAAAAAAAAGCAAAACAGAAAAAGGGTAGAAATAATACAGAACTTAAAAAAAAACAGTAAGAAATCACTAGTTGATAAATTACATATTGTCCTCTTAGAAATAGTTGTTCATGTTACAAAATTGAAGCATACAATGTGGACATTCAAACAGTGAGTCTGCAAACAGTTCTGTTCAGTGATGCAACAAAAACTTAGTAATATGGTTATCAATCCTACACACTTAAACATACATGCAGTTATGTCCTTTAGAGCACTGTCTTTTACTCCTTTTGCTTTTTAAGTCCATTATCTGTTTAGTTATATCATTTTTCAGCTTGCTCAGTACCTTACTGATCTGTTTTGTTGTTGTTATTTCCTTTTTAATCAACTTCTATAATGCTGTTGTTTTGTTTTTGACTGTCTCCTCATCCATGCCCCATGGATCAGCTTTGGTGGAGTTGGGAGTTTTTGGAGGTATTTTGCTACCTTGTTTTCTCATGTTCTATTTTTTTATTTAATTTTTTATTAACTTGGAGGTAGTAATATACAACAGAACAAGATGGAATAAAGCCAATTGAGACAGTGTAGTGAAATTGGTACAGAACTTCACAGCAGGTTACCAGGATAACAGTATTAGGTACCACTGTATATCTCATTATCTTCACAATAGTTGTTCTTTCAATCAGGTATAGCAAAATCAAAAGAAATACAGAATATTATAGAACTTATCAAAACAGAATATTGAATAGAGCAATACCATTAATCAGGAAAAAGCAAAACAGTGATAAAACTATTTGCCTTCAAAGAGATAGTAGAAGGAAATCCCCCTTATTTGCTATATTACATATGTATATAGCCCCTTGGGAGGCTATATTACAGCCTCCCAAGAGATGCTCAGATCTCTGGCTCCCACTTGCTAAAGGGGGTGGGGGGGTGGCATGTTTGATTCTCAGCCCATGCGCTGGTAGGCTCAAAGCCACTTACCAGGGCGGCAGGCAGGATGCTCATTTTCCCAGCGCCCTAAGTTCCAACATGGCACAGATCTCAGGAAACGCTGTTGCTTCTTGCCCTGGGGTGGCCGTGGCTTGCCAGACCACAGCCACTTACCAGGGTGGCAGGCTAGATGCTCATTTTCCCAGCGCCCTAAATTCCAACTTGTTGCGGGTCTCAGGAAACACTGTTGCTTCTTTCCCTGGGAGTGGCCACGGCTATCTTACTGGATTTTAATATATGTGATAGTATAAACAATATTTTTATGGAAAATGAGATATTATAGTAGCCATTGATCATTTTCTGTTATTTGGTTCAGAATACCCTGTAATTCTTTCATTCTCTTGAATGGTTTTATACTATTTTGTTATGTTTGATATTATTGTATGTGAAGCCATGCTTAACTATTACAAAGAAAGAGACATTATGGTAGCTACTGTTAATATCCGGTTGTCTTGTTGTAAAGTGCTATGTTGCTTATATTGTTCTGTTCTAATCTGCTTTGTTCTGTCCTCTTTTGTTTTATTCTCCTTAAAATAAAATAAAAAATAATTATCTATCATATATATGTATGTATACATATATATTACACACACACATTATGTATATAGTTTTTTCCCTTCTTTCTTTCTCCCTTTCCCCCAGCCTAGTTGTTCTTCACTTTTTTTTAATTTAAAGAGAAAAAAAAAACCAAAGAAAACAGAAAGAGGGTAGCAACAATACAGAATTCCAAATGGGAAAAAAAAAGAAAAAAAAAACAACAACAACAACAACAATAAAAAAAACCCCAGAAACTGAAACACTAAGAAATCGCCACTTGATAAGTTACATACTGTTATTTGTTCTTCACTTTTGAGAAGTTTCTTCTTTCAGTTTCACAATATCTATTTTACACTTTGGTTCGTACTTACTCTTTCAGTTTTTTTTACTCTAGGGAGATAATATGATGTTTATGCATGTGAGTCTGATTTATTTCAGTTATGAGTATGGTATCAAGTTGCATTCACTTACTTATAAAAGCCTTGAGTTTATCTTTCTGTATTAGTCCATCAAAAAGAACTGTTTTTGCTTTCATTGTTTAATCAGTTTTTCATGCCTATAGCTTGTAATCTGAGCAACCATTTTGTTTTTTTTTTTAACCTCCAAAATGAGCAACTATTTTGAAGACAATATGCAATATATTAACCATTGTTAACCTTCTGAAATTCTGTGTCATGGTTTTTATTCATTTTTCATGTTGAAAGAAGAAGAAGAAGAAGAAGAAGAAGAAGAAGAAGAAGAAGAAGAAGAAGAAGAAGAAGAAGAAAGAAGAAGAAGAAAACTATGAGATGAGATACATTATTGAGCACTTTCTTTAAGTCCTTCCCTGAAACAATATTTACTCCTCTTTATAGGAAGGTTATCCTGTTCTCACTTGTGCATTTCCACATAACCATCACGTGGGGCAGTGTTAGTATCTCTCCAGTTTACAGATGAGGAAACAGGTTTCAAGAGGCAAGTGCCAACAAGGAATGCAGTCAGAAATAAAACCAATGTTTCTAAGTCTATGCTTTTTAAATTTGAATCCCTGGCTACTTTACTTTTCAGAGGTTAAAACTGGTCACACTTTGCCAACATTTGGAATGTATAACTCATAATTCTGTTAGGCAAAACTAGACAGAACTTTGAAAGAAAATATGGTTGTCCTTATTAACACAGTTATGTCTATTGTCTCATTTTTGGAATGCCACAAACAATAGAAGATAACAAAAATGTTTCTTTTCAAAATTCATGTTCCTTGAGATTTTTTTTAATTTTTAGGTAATATGTATGAATTTTACTTCCAAAATCCCACAAAGTACAACCTTCTACATAAATAAGTTAAGGACCTCAGATTCAAACAGAAGGGTTCATCTCTAAGTTTATCTAAGTAGTAACATGAGGTGATTTTTAATTTTTGCCTAATGTCAATATCAATTTCCAGAATGTTTTGAAAATAAAGTAGCTTAAACTATACTAACAACTCCCATATCCAAGTAGTTTGAAATAACACTGGATTATTTTCTGGTCCTCCTACCTGTCTATTGCAAATCAGCAGAGGCTAATGCCTTAGAGCAGTGATTTGAGGTTTAGATTGCTAAGATAGTTACAATTAGTCAGCTTTATGTTACTATAAGGAAATACCTGAGGCAATGAGCTTATGAAGAGAAAAAGTTTATGATAGAAGAATGTAGTAGAGCAGATCACTAACATAGTGAGCCAGGAAGCAAAAAGACACTGAGCTTGGGGTCACACAATACTCATTAAGGGCACACTGTAGGAACTTAATTTTCTTCCACTAAGCCCTACTTCCTAAAGACTACTGCTTCTCTCTTTTTTTATTTTAAAGAGGGTAAAACTAAATGTAACAAAACAGAACAAAGCAGAGCAGAAGAAAACAATGTAAGTGACAGATTTCAAAGCAAGACAACAGTGACTACCATAATGTCTCTTATTTTCTTCTACATAGTTGTCTATATCTTCACACATAATGAATTCATACAAACAAAAATAATATAAAACTGATCAGAACAGAGTGATGAAGACATTACAGGCCTTCAAGACCAGACAATAAGAAAATCAACAATGGCAACCATAATGTCTCTAGTTCTCTTCAAAATATCTGTCCATACCTTCACTTATGTTGAAATTAAACAATACAAAATAGACTAAAGCCACTCTGAACGAAGAATAATATCATTACTGGATTTCACAGCATGATGATACAGAATCAGCAGTGGATACCGTAATGTCTGTTTTTCTTCAAGGAAGCTGTTCATTTCATCACGCATAATGTTTAGGAGAAGTTCTACGCACATATAAGCCTCTACATGTATACCTATCCTTTCTGCATTAGAGCAAAACCAAAACAAAACAGATTACTAGAATAACATGAAGTGAAAAAGACAAATAAATAACAATAGTAAAGAGCCCAAAACAATGATGATATAGGTCTTCAAAACAAGGTGATAGGACCATAACCAGGGTTGTTATTTTACATAATGGTCTTCAAGAGTTCCTCAGATCACCAGACACTAACATGCACAATTGTTCCAATCTTATGAATGTTAACTGTTCTTTTCCAAGAACTTACAGAATTTGTATCACTATCATCTTAGCTATCCTAAGTGTGTTTATTCAATTATAGTTATCTACTGCTTCTCAATGGTAGTACAGGCTGCTCATTTAAAGTGAACACATGGACATTTGGGTTCACTCATCAAAATGATTGAGGTTGGTTCTTGTCTCAGAGTTTGTCAGTTGCCTGCCAAAGGGTCCTGGAGACCTTACACCTCACCATCCACGCGTAGCTGGTGTGAGTCATGGGGCGGAACAAGCTACCCAGCTCCTGCCAACCACAGGGTGGCCAAGATGCACAGACTGGTGCTGTGCATGCAGAAGGGGAGAAATGGAAATACTTGACCAATAGCAAATAATCATTGGTCAAACAGACCTACTGCAAATGTTGCAAATTATTATTCTGCCTTTGTTTTCAAAAAGTGCCTTACTTGAAGCATCAGGTAGTCCCCTCTAAGTATGTTGCATTACTAAGTAAACAAATCCTTGTTCACATATTTTAACAAAATTTGTGTTTTTAAAAGGGTTTTTAAAAAATGACATTGACTCTTACCTAGGAAGGATTCTTTAAAGAAATGGGTTGTTTTCTTGTCAAGATATCAATGAATTAAAATAAAAAAATAAGGTTGGACTGAAAGGATGTGGAATCAAAGACCTAGTTAATGCCTAAAAGATGCCAAATTGGAAAGTGTTACTTTTCCTTGTATCTCCCATCATGCAAATAGCACAACAGGCAAGAGACTACCTCAAAGATGGGCAGTCTTGCCATAGAAATAGATTATTTCAATAAGACTAGCAAAATTATGGAGATCCAGATAGGCAGTGATATTCCAGTGACTGCTTCAAAACCGGGATGGAACTGAGTTAATAAAAGAATGGAAATCCAGTCAAATTCTAATCAGTATAAAGTTCTATAAATCCAGGAAATAGTCTTGTGTTAAACTTTTAGGGTCCCTAAATATTATTTAGCTGAAAATTACTTTCAGGTTATCCTTTCAGCTTTTAGAAATGCATTGGCGTTTTTGTCAGAATCCACATTCAATGGTAAAGATAGAATTTAATGTTCTAGGCTTAGCTGTACTTCATAGAAGTGAACCCTTTTCTTGGTACATAATAAAAAAGGAAATTGCAGTAGATATTTCAGGTACATGGGGTAGAAAACCTCAGATGAACTCAGCTTTTGAGAGATTCAGAGCCACACACAGAAAATTGTTGATTGTATAATTGTTAAACTCTTACTGTATTTGGTAATAATGAAGAGACAGGGTAAATCAATTCAACAAATATATGGTGAGCATCTACTAATACAGCCTTCACAGAACTCTATGAGATGAAAGTATTGTTGTTATGCACTGTGCTTGAAATTGCAGAGAACACAGGTCAACAAAGTGATAAAATAAATGGGTGGACTGAAGTTCTTGTTATAGAAGGACTGGATTTTCAGAATACATCTAGGTCCAGAGCAAGTGTTGGTGGAGAAAGAAATGATTTATTTTTATGTCTATGTAAAAGCACATTTATGTGTTACAGAGCAAAGACAACGTTTAATCCCAGCTTTATGAGTAATTCTGACTTCTAAAGCCATGTAATTGCTCATACATCAACTGATTAATTAAGGAAGTTCTTTGTGTGACGTGAAAACAAATATATTTCAATATCATTTGTCATAACTCATGACATAGACATGATTGCATATTGGATAGCACTGCATAACTCTTGGATGTTTTGAGAGCCTGACTATAATACTAGATGCTCTTGAATCAAATATCAAGGAT
>PVJX010039887.1:0-15540 GCA_004027295.1 Dolichotis patagonum | reverse complement strand
CAAGAATGCTCAGTCACTGAACAAAATGGGAGCAAGAAGGCTTAGAGGAGTTCAGCCAAGGAATCTGAGGATTTTGAGATAAAACAAAACTTCCATCAGAATGACTAAGGAGTGATCATCAGATACAATTCTCTGACTGCTCACATTGTAATGTTTTATGGCTTACCTCACAATATTCTTCAAATTAATCCAATGCTGAGCCCTCTGTAGGCAAGTTTGAAAAGAGCTCACTTTCTCTCATGCTGTGATTCTCTCTTGGGTAGCCAGGTACTGAGGATTGGAAGAGCCCTAGTTCTTAAGCTGCTGCTCTCATCAGTGCTGCTCTACCCATCAGGTCCTCCCTATGGCATGCATCAGTTGCTCTAGACTGACTCAGAAGTGGCCGTATAGTGGTCTTCTCTGCAAGTTAGGTCACTCTGCTGTCCATAGTGATTCTCATATTCCACTGCATCATGCTTCCATCCCATTTCCCGTCAGAAATCCTAAAATCACAGTCAGCTTCTCAGTGACAGAAAAATGTTCTCTTTGCCTTCCCTGCTTGAATCACTTCCTTATCATGGGTGTCCAGCATCCAAATGATGAAGCTGACATTAAAGAGGAGTGTTCCTATAGACACCTAGAACATTCGAGTGTTGGTTCTGAAACATACAGACACACTGGCGATACAGCTCAGTGACACAGCGCCTGCCTGGCAAGCACAAGGTCCTGAGGTAGATCCTGGCACCAAAATAAATAAATAAATAGTGCTGAAACACACAAACACATGAAGTAGGTAGAGGCAGAGTGCATATATATATATATATATATATATATATATATATGCATGTATGTATTCCTCAGATAACTCTCAGTAAAACTGGGGACTGTGGTTAAATCTGTGCTTTATTAATTATGATCCTTAGAACTCACTGTTCCTTGGAATTCTTACAGCTGATTGTGGGATCAGTGGATAGTCAAATAGATAAGAACACATGGTCTTTTTCTCCTTTACTTTCCTTGTTCTCCCTCTGAATCAAAGAATCTGTTTAGATTACATAAGGTACACAAATTTCATTTGCTGGAGTTCATATTCTTTGTTTTACATTGTTTAGTAGATGGAATGTATTTACAGAAAAATCCAGATCAATTGGTATCCATTTATTCAGAGTATCCAAAAGGGCTGTATGCTGTTCAAATCACCTAAATGCTGTAAGATCTATAAGTCTGTGTGGGATTTGACACAGAGCCCCAACCACCCCTCCAGATTCTCATGCGATTTCTGACTATAGGGCACAATACTTTCAACTATAACATTTTCTCTTTATGGACAATGACAATTTTATTTGAATAGAAATTGTCATGGAAGATTATCTAAAATATATTTTTACAGTCATGAATAGAGATTGAAAAATAAGCTGTAGGTATAGCCCTAGTTTCCCCTCACACTCCAATCAGAAGTAAAACACCAATGGGAGAAAATATAAGACTGTGAGAGACTGTGACATGGCATCTGCTCCATGTGCTCAGCCTATTTAGTGAAGTCATAAAAGTAAAAATTTGCTCAAGGTCTGTCATAACCAAGTATAAACCATGTCTCTCTGTTAAACTGATCTGTTCTTAACTAAGTTTTCATTAGCTGTCTCTTTACCAGAAACCCCTATAAAGAAAAAGAAATCCTAGCAAAAGCTCCAGCCCAAGTTATACAGAAGTATCTTGGTTTCTATGGCTGAATTTTTTGAGGAAGAGAGTTTGCTTTCTGAGAGTTTCCCCTGAAGTATTCATCAAGAATGGTATAAGTTGATTTTATTGATTTATATTAAGCAATGATTTGTAGGATGCCCCATAGAAGAGCATTGTGGAGAGTTTATAATTATGGGAGAACACTAAATGTCTATACCATGGTGGAAGAACTATCATCACAAAAATACTTATTTATTTTTATTGTTTTGGGGGGACATACCAGTGGTAAAGGAGAACAAAACTCCCAACCTGTTAGAGTTCTGGTATGAGTTCATGTTCTCTAAAATTGAAGAATGAATTTTAGGAACAACAGAGGTTAGGAGCACAATATATTTATTGGATAAAGAATGCTTCTGTCTGAGAGACAGAAGAGGTCCCAAGTGGGGTGTCAAAGTCTCCATCTTTTCTATGGATTTTATAGATCAAAACCACCAGGTGAGAGGGATCCAAGATGGAGAAAACATGGTAACTTACAAGGTGGGCATAAGGTGGGACAGAACTATGGTCAACCAATAAGATTAATTGCTCAGGAAAAGTTGATTAAATTGGAGACAAATGGAGAAGTGAGTCATGTAACAAAGAGGCATGCTTAAAGAACAGTGACTCTTCCTGTAGTGAGTTATGGTGATTCCTGGCTTCCTCGGGGTGATAGAGAACTATTTAGAATATCAATCCTTCAGATTTGGTTTTATTGGTTTGGTGTTCTGTCTTGAGGTCTGGCCTACAGCCTAAAGTGGGAGGTGTTTATCTCCCTCACAGTTGAAAGGTATTTGGTCTTCCTCACTGGTTCTTTTGAGGGCTCAGCCTTGTCTGACTGCCTATAAGTTGCCTGTAACACCAAGAATTGAACTCAGGACCTTGTGCTTTTCAAACAGACACTGTGCCACTAAGCTACATTCCCTGTCCTAGTCATCACAGTTTACTATTGTCCATATGCTGCTGGAGTTGAGCTACAGAGATTAAGAAAGGATCTGAAAATGAAGGCCTGGGGATAATGGAAATGATAGCTTCTGGGCTTCAAAAAATAAGAATGTTCTTCATATTGTCCTGATAATATGTTCTGATTTATGTGGATATCTGATTATCTGCCTTTGGAAAGAACAGCTCTCTGGCCCATGGAGTCATAGCTGACATGCCACGCATGCAGGGTAATGAGGGAAAGCCAGTCAATCTGAATGGATCTGAACTGCTGCTCCAAGGCCATTTTCTTTTTCTGCATTTAAAGACACAACTGCTTGGTGAGACCCAGTAAATAAGAGAATATTATGAGCATTTTAGACCTGCTAAAAAGAGATAACTTCAATCCTCTACTTAAAGAAAATCTTACCCAAACCTGTTAATAGCAACTTGTCATATTTTTAACATCGTAAGAGGAGTATCAATTGAAATGCGTTGTGTAGTTTTTCAGTCTTGTTATTGTCTATAAGTTACATTGCTATGCAATTTTAATTTTGTCTAGAAGAAATATTTGTTTAAGTAGACAAAGTTTCTACTATCAGTTAGGACTGTATCCAATTCCTCGTAAGTAAAGGATGACAAGTAACTTAACCAAATAGGCTTTTTGGTTTCTAACCCAACAAGCAGTTCAGAAGGAAACATGTTATACAGTTGTGGTGGCTACCCAACTCTACCAGGAACTCATTTTCCTCCCTACAATTGTGAGTTTTCTCATCCTGTAGAGAAAAGATTGTTCTCACACCTGTTCCAGGAAAAAAGATGGGGATAGGCACAAAAGGTGAAATGGGTGTGCCAGCCACTCTTTTCCCCTTGAAAACTGAGCTTTTTTGAGATCTCCATTCAATCTTAGTTGCTAGAACTGGGATGCAGGACCACCTCAGCTGCAAACAAGTCTGAGGAGGTAATAGGTTTTTATTTTGATACACTACCATGTTCCATAAGATGAGGGATTTTTTTGTAAGAAATAAGAGTATAAATGTTGGGAGCACGGTGTATTCCTTAAGCTAAATGCATCCCCTTCAATCATATCCTCCAACTTTCATCTAGTTTCCTCATCCTAGTCAGAGTCCAGGTCTCTGGGTCATATGTAATTCTTTCTGCCTGAACAAATGAGACTTATGGTTTCTTGATCTTCAAGATTAAAAGACAAGTTATGTGTTCCTAATTTACCTAATATGAAATGGTGGAAAAGGAAATATGAAATGGTGAAAAATGAAATATTGGACAAGAAAGATAAGGACTCTATGTGCTTAGCTAATTCAATGGTAATTCTGCTATTTGTCCAAATTCCCTCACTTACTGTTGACCATGGTTCTGATGACCTAAAATGGGAATTAGGGAAAATGTCTCTCATAAGAAGTTTGGAGCCCTTTGCTACTTTTCTCTTCTGGGTCAAATTTGGAGGTCTGTGTATTGACACTTGAGTTCAACATAAGCAACTGTGAATTTTTCTTATATTCTTTTTAATACTTAATAAAAGTACATGCTATGAAAAGATAAAATCTTGCCTAGGCTCTCTTTTTACCTGTAGGCTTATACATTTTGCCTAAGTTACCAATAAATACTTTGAAGCAATGCAAAATAGGCTCCACTCAGAAATCAGTCTCTTTTCCTCTCAGTTTACCTACTGGCAGAAAAATGCATAATGCAAAGTGCTTCAGAAGGGCCAAGGTCACAATACAATCTCCCGATACTCCCCACAGCCTCATAAAGGTGCTTTATAATGGTTTGCAGTTGATGCACAGGCTTCACGCTATGGGACTCTGAGTCAATTTACACTGCAAGCCACGGGTAGAAAGCACTTCCCTTGGTAAAGCTATATTTTCTTCATATCAAAAGACTCTGCATAAAAAAGATCACCAGCTTTCATTTTCTGAGTTCTCACTACCCAAAGCTTGCCTCCTCCACTCAGCTGATTATATGTTCTGTATCTTATTACTCTGATTCCTATCAAATTCTCTGTTAGTTAAAGTGAATAAAACAGTAACTGGGCAACAGTGATTTAACCAAATCATCCCTCAGGAAACAGGAGATTAAAATGTCACATTCATGATGCTATTGGAGCCAAGTTTCTTCTGTTGCTCTGTTTAGCCATCTTCAGCAGGTGATTTTCATCTATCTGAT
Organism: Dolichotis patagonum; assembly: GCA_004027295.1. Taxonomy (NCBI): domain Eukaryota; kingdom Metazoa; phylum Chordata; class Mammalia; order Rodentia; family Caviidae; genus Dolichotis; species Dolichotis patagonum. Next base: position 10,740 of record PVJX010039887.1, on the reverse strand, counting down.
CAAAAATTGTCTATTTTATGGAACTGGATGATAAGGGAGATCAAGAGGTACTTTTAGCTTCATGTGTTGATATCAGCAAGAACACAGGGTTCTCCTAGTAAAGTAAAAAGAAGCATGAATATTTATCAAAAACTTAGCAATATTTGTGATAGTCCCAAGCTTGCATAACACAAGTGGTGAAGTGGATAGAGTTGACTAGAGTTAAGAACTCAGTGGATTTTTAAGTTCAAATGAGATGTACCTGGAAAAGGTATTTAAACCCCTTTACTGCATATTCCAGAAGTGGACTATGGGGTCACGCAAACATTCAGTTTATTCTCTTATGACTTTGATAAAGCCAGTTGTTGCCAAACAAATGTTGTACAACAAAATTCCATGACATAAAAGGACTGTAACTTTCCCTAGTTGTATGTCTGTAAATCAAATGAGATTTGAATGGTCTGGCTTGGGCTCAGGCAGTCTTGGCTCTACGCTGAAAGGCCCATGTCTGTTCCACACACTTTCATCCTCTTTGGATCAATGGACTACTTAATAGCTCTGCTTCTTAACAAAAAGGCAGAAACACAAGGCGCATGCCCATGCATCCTAGCATAGTATTTCAAGGCTCTACCAGTATCACATCTATTAAATTCCTATTGACTAAGTCACACAACTGAGCCCAAATTCACTGTACTTCTTAGGCAGAAGCTCCAAAGACATAGCAAAGGATGTGGGTTACAGAGAAGGGTAAAAATTTAAAGCCAGTCTTCAAGTCTACCATAAGCAAGTTCCATAGTAATATTTAATCACAGTAATCATTCCTCTGTAAACCAAGAAAGAGAATTTTTCACATTATCTACTGAAAACAAAAAAAAAAGATCTAATTTTTAAGCAAAAATATTTCCTCATAATGATGCAGAATCTCTTTATTCATTTCTTGCTAAGAGAAGCTGCTGGTTACAGCTGGGTAATTTTAAATTCTTCCTACAAGAAAAGGGAAAATTATGACATGGTCATATTAAAGAACTTCAGAATGATAAAGGAATCTAACCAAAATCTCTGATTACTTTATAATACTTTTAGAATGTCATGGATTAGGCTTTTTAAAGATAAATTTAGGGATAATATATGTATTTATTTCATAGAATGTTAAAGCTAGAAATATTCTGTGAGTCCACATATTCCAAAAACCAACCAAGTCTAGAAATTAATTTTCTACCACATTCCTTACTATGTTACACATGCCGGTGTGGGTGGGTCATGTTCTCAGGAGGCAGTCCACTCCATTGCCCCAGAGTATCGCTGATAAATTAGCTTTAGTCCTCTATTCTTTGCCCCTAATTATACAGACCTAGAAAAAGTTCCAACAATTCTATCTCAAAACTATACCAAATTTACTAAGGGTATCGTAATAAATTATCACAAATGTCACAGGTTAAAACAATAGAAATTTGTCATCGCACAGTTCCTCATACAGGCTAGAAGTCCAAAATCATGGTATCCGTGGCCATGGTCTCTCTGAAGACTCTAAGGAGCAATTGTCCATGCTTCTTTCTAACATCTGATGGTTCAGGCAGTCCCTGACAGTCCTTGACTTATAGGTACATTACCTGAATGTCTACTTCTGTCTTCATCTGAACTTTGTTCCTGTGTGTGTCTCTATACATCCTTCTCTCTGCTTACAGGGGCACTAACTGTTGAATTTCAGGCCTATTCTAATACAGTCTGAGTTCATCTTAACTAATTACAGATTCAAAAGTTATTTTTAAATAAAATCACATTCTAGGGTTCCTTGTGTATATGAATTTGGGGGGCATACTATTTAAAATGCTTAAATGTACATTTCAGATATTTGAAGAAAGGTACTATGTTCCCTCCTTGGTCATCTTTCCTATAGCTTAGTACCTTGAGTACTTTCAAATCTCCCTAATTTGTATTATCATAAAGCCTCTATTATCTAGGACAACTTTCTTCAGTTATATTCAAAAGTATCCACAAAGTCATAGTGTGAACAGGAAACAGACAATTTTATTTCCTTTGAGCATCACTACTTAGAATGCAAAACTTTATTTAAAAAGATGCACAGGTTTCTGCATACAAAAATAGAGTATGTTTGTCCATCTAATAATTTAGCACGTTGAACAAAGTGCCTGTCTTCTGTATCCTGTACCTGGTGATCCAAGATGGGAAAGACAGTACATCAGAAATCATCTACACTGTCCTGGTGCTGACTTTTATACTCCACGGGGTGCTTTTTAGATTGTATTTTACTACCTGTGTCAAAGACCAATACTGGTCAAGACTTATTACTCACCAATGAGCTTTAAAGAGACTGCTGAAAAGGGCATTGAAGGCTACCGAAAATATAGATCACAGCCTGCTAGGGCAAAAACGCCCCTGGCCCAGGCTTTCATTAGCATTAGGGTTTCATCACTGCCCTTGCAGCAGCTCTGCTTCAGAGCCTCCCACAGCAGCTGAGCCTTTCGAGTGTCAAGAACTGTGGAAGGATGAGAACACTGAGAGCATGCCCGATCCTGTATTCAAACACCAGACGGAAATCACATCTCAATTAATCCAGTCTAAAGGTGTTGTGCCTGATCACAAGGCCCAGCTCAAAACACTAAGGGAGAAATAATCAAACATAATATTTATTTAACTTCTGTCTCACATTAGGCACAATATTGTCCCTGGGTGGACAGTGGTGGGAGATGGGGGGAAATGTGAGAAGGTAAGGAATAAAGTAGGTACTGCTCAATATATCCATGCTCAACCTTGGATTCAAATGTTGGTTTTGCAACTAAGTATATGTAACCTTGGTCAATCTAACAATCTTTCTAACCCTCAAATTCTTCCTCTGAAAAATGAAAATAATAAATCTGTACACTTTCTAGTGCTGTTGTCAGGGCTTTATTAACAAAAGCTTGCAATGTGCTTAGCAGAATATCTGCTAATCAGCTGAGCATCAGTTACTCTAATAAAATGGCACAGAACAAAATGATTATGAAAAGGACAAACATAACTGAAGGTCAAATAGTACTTGCTTGCAAAATTATTATGATGCTAAAAGTAACCAAAAGTATAGTGTTTTTACATAAAACATACAACAAAAATAACCCAGATATTCAGGTATAGTCTTGCTCTTATAAGGTCTGCTGATTTTGAGAAAATGTCTAGAATAATCTAATGATGAAAGGATAGTATTCTCAACAAATAGCACTGAACAGTTGGCCATCCATAAGCAAAAATGATGAACAAAGCAATCTCCACAAAAGCCATTTCACATCTTATACAAAAATTAATTCAAAACGCATCCTAGTCTTAAACTGAAGAACTAAAAATGTAAAAATCAAAAATAAATCACAGGAGAAAAACCTTTGTGACCTCAAGTTTCACAAAAATTTCTAAAACAAGAATGGACAGGGCTGGGGATTTAGCTCAGTGGCATAAGTGCCTGCCTAGCAAGCACAAGGTTGTGAGTTCAATTCCTGGTACCAAAGAAAAAAAAATGTACAGACTACAGAAAATGCCAGTTAAAGGAATTTTTTTCACAATAATAAAGATGTCTCATCAAAGAAGTCTGTTTAGAAACTCCTAAGATACAAAACTGTTGGCAAGAAAGTGGAATAACTAGCTGGGCATGGTGTTACATGTCTATAGTCCCAGCAATGTTGGGGTCTGAGGCAGGAAGATCACAAGTTTGAACAGAGCTTGGGCAACAGAGTCACTAGCAAGACGCTGTTTCAGAATACAAAACAAAACAGAGCTGAGGATGGGGTTACCACTCAGTGCAATACTAAATTCAAATATGTGTGTGTGACTGCGTGCGTGCATGTGTGCGTGTATGCGTGTGTGTATGTGTGTATGTGTGTGTGTGTGTGTGTGTGTGTGTGTACTCTGCCAAAAATGTTGTCTACATCAGGAAAAGAAACACTTGGACAAATGTTTTAATGCTGATTTATTGAAACATCATGAGATTAATACAATTTATATTTGGCCATTAGCCAAAGTGATGGCCATTAGCTTCCAGACATTTATCAGTAGAGTGAACAGTTGAAGTAAGTATATAGGGTTTTTTTGGTGGAATATAGTATCTATATTAGCGTAACTCTGCTGGTGGGAAAATAAATGGAACAGTTACTTTGCAAAAGAGTATGGCTCTTTCTTACAAAGTTAAACAAACACTTATGACATAACCCAGCATTTGATTCTTAGGTATTTACCCAACAGAAGTGAGAATATATATATATATATATATATATATATATATATATATATATATCTGTATAAAACCTGTACATGATTATTCATTGTTACTTTACTCATGGTCACTAAAACTTGGAGGGAAGTCAAATGTACATGAAGCTGAGGTTGAACACACAATCGCATTTCCATATAGTAGGCTAATACTTAGCAGTAAAGTATTACTAATACATGAAACAACATGTGTGAATCTCAAAAGCATTGTACCAAGTGCAAGAAGACAGAGGGTGAATACTACGTATTTTATGATTTTGTTTTATGACATTCTGGAAATGGAAAATCTTCAGGGACAGAAAATAGGTCAGTGGTTGCCAAGGGCTGCAGTGGTGGGGAAAGAAAGGACTGAAAAAGACACCAGGGATGCTGTAGGGGAATGGACATGTGCTGTATCTTGACATGATGGGATATATTTACTAAACCTTGTGGGATTCCACATTTAAACACAGATTTTATTGTCTGTGAAGCACACCTAAATAAAAATAGCTTTTTGAAATAATACAATATACAAAGGTGATATTTAACTTATCACCAAAAGAAACAGAGAATAAAGCATTATATAATGGTCAGAATATTAAAATATATCTTTTTCAACAACCCCATTTTAATAAGGAGAATAATTAAGTCCAGAAAGTAGCACTGGTTACTAGCTGGTGACATCCAAATTAACCTTTATTGTCTGGGAGGACTCTTAAATGTCTTACACATGTCATAGAAATACAGAGCCAACTTCTAAACACTACACACAGAATTCCTGTACTCCCACATAAAGTGAAGAGTATGTTTTAGGTTACCAACTGGAAAGGAAATGTATGGATGATGTAGACAAGGGCTAGTAAGAAGTATTCCCAGTTAGTTGCAGGAGATTTCCTCTGCAGAGGCTGCAGTGGGCCATCATGGTGACTAGGAAGGCAATAACACAGGCTGGATGTCTGGAAAAACACACCAGAAAGAATCAAGGACTTGGAGCATAGCTTCCACTGTGTGAGAAGGAAAGCACGATAACACCCAGAGAATGGGACCTTGAAGATATAAGGTGAAGCTTAGTCCTGTTCTGAATACATAGGTAAATATTTTGGGGAGTTTAATTACTTGATTCCTTCTCTTAAAAAAGATCTCATGGCTGTTAATTTTCTGGCTTATGAGTAGGCAGATACTAATATGAGATTCTTTCTTTATTTGGAAAATGAGAGGAATTATTGGAAAGATGCAAGCACCTCCTAAACCTTTCTGAGGGGATAGGCTGAGCATAAACATCTGTCTTCATTTAATGTGCTGTGTCAATTTAACTTGAATAAATGCTTCCCCACTCCTGTAAATTATGGGTGTGTCTGTGGATGATTGACAGGTAGATCAGGAATTTGAGATGGAGAAACCTCACTCTTGATAGAGATGGCACCAATCAATAAGGAAAGCATCCTGTATTGAATAAAACGAGAAAGAGGAAGGAAAAGTCTCCTTTTTGTGGAAGAGCTCTAGTTTTTGCTATTGCCTTTGGATGTTGCTATCTAGTTTCCTCAGCCTGCCATCACACACTCTACATTCCTCCAGTGTAGATTTGTACTGGTGACTCTACAGTGAGCTTCCAAGCTTTTGACTTTCAACTACTAATGGATTCTCCAGCTTTCCAGCTCATGGAGGGCCATTTTGGATTCTTCTGGCCATTGTGACCCTTCTGCCAATGGTCCTATAAGCGTACATAATAAATACCTTGGTGCAATTATACATACATTTTATATAAATTCTGTTCTCCTACAGAACCCTAACCAATACTGTTCTAGATCTGTCTCTGCCAGTTTAATCTATATGAAATTTTGGGACTCATCTTAATTATTCACTGATTAAAAAACTAAGTAAAAGTCATGGGCCTGGGGAATAGAGATAGAGTAATTGGTTATTTGGTCAAGAAATTCTCATATAAATGGGGACTTGGGATAACAGAGATGAGTTATGCCTCTCTATACACATATTTATAAGGTATTCTCTTTGAGAAGCTTAAGAGATTTCCCATAGAGTTCATACATGAATTGCTCTTTAGTTGAGTTCAAAAGAGGAATGAATCCAAATAATCGACCAAAAATTAATGCTTGTGTCCAGGTAAATCTCTATTGAGCACTGCAGTTGAAAGGTAATGAATGTACAAAAGAAGACAATAAGGTCGTAAAACTAAAGATCAATAGGAGACAGTAGCTTAGATCTATAAATACAGTGTTCGAGGGAGTAATCTCAAATTGTGTAGAAGGTTAAAGACAACCGAATGCCTTTTTAGTCACATTCATAGCAGAAAAGGATCAAAGAAATCAGAGCTAAAGTCTATGGAGCATTTGGTAAAATGCAGATGAATGGTGTAGACAAAATTGAACTTCTCACTCCCAAATGGGTTCTGCCTTTTTGTCAAAAGGGGAAAAGGAGATAGAATGGAGCTCTGTGAGGTGAACAGAATTTCAGGATGGTGAAGAAACCTTTTCATCTGGCAGCCAGGACCCTGTGAAAGTGTATAAATCAACATTCTCACCATTTTGCAGCTGAGAAGAAGAAGGAGAATCTAAAGCCAGTAATAATGACAAATGCAGGAAAATAGTGGCTCACGAACCAGCTGCAGTCAGCCACATAAATGGGGAGACTCATGCAGATGGTAGGTAAAGAGTCATTTTGAGTTATTTTTATTTGTGTTAATATTTCATGAAGGGTGGCCAAATAACATGAATCTCATATCAAAAAGTTAAAGTGCTTTTTAAAGGAGGCACTGAAAGACTCAAACAGAGCACATTCCCTAAAATTAAGGACAAGACTGGTAGTTAGACCTCTAAATAAATAAAAGTAAGAATCATAAACATTGTCCTACAAGCAGATGAAAACCTTCCACACAGCAACTCATCCTATGAAATGACCTATGATGAGTCATTTCCTATAAATTTCACCAAGATAACACCAACCTAAAAGTTAAGCTTCAAAGTGCAACATGTATGCAAATGAAGGAGCTCCGTGAGGGTCACCCTTGATTCTGGAAAAGGAAGAGAAGCAAGAAGCACCAATGTCTCAGCCCTCTCCAGAAAAGGTTTTCTAACAGATCGACAATTACAGTATATTATGTTCAAAACATGACAATGGCTGTGAAATTGTTATTCAACTGCCAAATGTGGACATATATAAAATATTCATAGTCATATTCCTGACTTCATGATGATCTGCCAATTATGTTTTTCAACAGACATGTAAATGAGTATTCTGGTTGGTCAGTCAATATCTTGTACTTTTCATCAGTTTGAATAAATTATTTGACCTTTTATATTCTAAATAACTAAAAATAAGGTTTTCAAAAATCTTATTTTGCATATGTTTCTTTTTTTCTTTCTTTTTTTCATTTCTTATTTATTTATTTATTTATTTTTGCATTGCCAGAGATAAAACCCCAGACCTCATGCATGCATTGTACCATCAAGCTGTACCCACTGCCCCAGGATTTTGTGTAAAATATGATTTTAAAAAACCCTGAAATATTTAATTCAGCTGGGTAAAAAACAAACAAAGAAACCAAACTGCATAAGCTTAATATAAAAGACCTGCCATATTCTCCTAATATTTTACCATAAAACTCAATCTTACCTCAGCACACCATAAGCTGAAATGTGCCATCTACAATTCTAAATTTAGTAGTCCCTCAGTAATCACAGGGCATTGATCCCATGGCCTCTCTCTCAAAAATATCAAAATCTGCCACTATTCACTTCTTCATTTAAAATGGAATATTTACATTACAATCCTCACACATCTTCCCATATAGCTCTTCTCTAGATTACTTATAAAACCTACAACAATGTAAGTGATATGTAAGTTGTTGTTCTACTATATTGCTGTAGACATTAATGATAAGTAAAAAATCTGTACACATTTAGTGTTGATATAACATTTTTGCCAATCTGAAATTAGCTGGATTTGTGGATGCAGAATCTGTAGATACAGAGGACAGACTGTTCCCAAATTGAAGAACTTGATTGTTCTACCTAATGTACCGCACTCATTCCTGGGTCAAAGTGCTGTGGTCATGCCAGAGCTAACAGAGCCGTTGTGCCAGGATGAGAATGGTTGATCTCCTGTGGGTGGATGGGTATAGTTCTCAGGGAAAGAGTCTTTATGTCTTTGGATATATAATGAAATATCCTGTGCTGCTTAAGCTTTAATACTTCCATGAATCAGCCAGGGCCTTGTTATTCAGATTAAAACCCATTAGGTGTGGTAGAGTCTGCGAGTTTATATTTCTGGCAAGCTCCCCTATGACACTGATATCGCACCACTGAAGATTACACTTGAAGCTCTAAAACTGGTTCCCTTCCTGCTGACCATGTCTCAGTGATTATTATTATGGAATAGCCACAAGGACTCTGATTTTCCTTCAAGACAGAACCTGCTGTGAGAAGCACAGTTATCTGACAACCTCCAATTCTGGGTCCTTCAAATATTCCTGCACTTCCTGGGCCAGTACATCCTGGGCTATACTCGATAGCTGAATAGGTATGGTAGTGACACAGGGCTTCTCTGTTCTTGCCCACACAGGATCCCTAAAAAAGAACTTGAGTGAGGAAGATCAGCCTCCTGAAACATGGAATGGATCAAAGACAGCAAAAAAAATTTTAAAAAAGTTCTTGGAGTTGGAATGGGGAATAACCATTTCACTAGGGTAGATGCTCAGTTTAAGGCATGAACAGGGAATAGTACCCTGCTAAAAGCAAGAACAGATGTGGAGAAGAGTGGCCTTCTAAAGAAAAGAAGAAAAATCTAAACATGAGCTTGTATCTGTTTGCAAACATTTAAGGATTATCTTAAGAATATAGTTTGAAGTTTCCTGCCCTGCTTTAGAAAACAAGACTGTTTCTACTGAGAAGTTCCATTTCACTATAAGGAATTATTCTAATAATTGAGCTACTTGAATTCTTGATTGCAAAAAAGATTCGAGAGAATGTTGGGATAGGAAACTAGTTGATAGCATCATCAAATTAGTTATGGTTGGCTGGAACCAAGAGACCAGATATACCATAACATAGATTACAGCTATCATAGTGAGAACACAAGCCCTGGCATAGGAAGAGTTTGGTCTGTCATGATTTCCAGAGTCTGGCTCTGGTGTATGTCAAGAATTATGCTAGATAATTGGGCCATCATGATAAGTTATGTATTGCCTTCATGGAGACTGAGGATTAAGAAAAAGAGCCAAATATCAATGAAGTATTTATAGAATGATAGCATATTTATTCTGGACTTTGGAAAGGAAGACACTTCTTTGAGTGGTGTAGGTTAAAAAAGATCTGAGACATTTCTGAAGAATGTGACCCATGACTTAAGATCTTCACATGTCCACCTCAGCCAGTGTACTTCTAACTAAGAGTGAGAGGGATTAACCTAGGTGTGTGTGTCTGTGTGTGTGTGTGTGTGTGTGTGTGTGTGTGTGACAGAGAGAGAGAGAGAGACAGACAGACAGACAGACAGACAGACAAACAGACAGACAGAGAGGGGTGCTAGAATCAAGTTTCTGTCCTCCCAATCTTGGAAAGATACAGGTTATTCAAAATCAGGTAACTGAAGAAATTTAACTGAAGAAACTATTCATAAGAGTATGGAAAGGCAGAACCATAGGGATGGGAAAGAACACAAAAACCAGTAAAAGTGACAGCCGTAAAGGCCAAAATAGGGAGCAGTTACTGCAGTGCAAGAAGATAAGCAAACGTGAGAGAAGCCGGACCAGTGAGAACAGCTACAGCAAGCAGGTCATGGATGCACAAACCCTAAGGGAGTCTGAGTGATGGAGCCTGGTGAGGCCAGCATCCCAGACCCCAGAAGGTCTGGATGGATGGAGAATGTGTCTAATGCAGCAAGCAGGAAACATCAGCACAAATGAATTGCTGGTTTCAGGATGAAGATGGAGTGAAGGGTGTGGCCAAAATATGAAAGCACATTAGACCCCATTAGGGAACATGGACTTTGTCAGGAGCAATGGAAAGTGGCATGTGAAGACCCATTAGGAACTTAAGTATTTGACATTAAAATATTTTAACTAAGTTATCAAGAACTCTGCTTTGCGAACTGAGCACTTGGTCAAGACTTTAGTATTAGGACTTTAGGATTTCTGTAAAGTAGTCTATAATGAAACTCTGAGACTTTTATCTCTTACAGACAGTAACCACCTGGAATTCTTTACTGAGAAAGATCCTAAATTGCCATCCAAATTTAGCAAGAAGAGTGATGCAATTGATAAAAGATGTGCAATTTCATTAATATTTTTAGACGGAGGTAGGTAGATCACAACATATTTCATATCTCTGGCTCATGCAAAGTGCAAGATCTCATAAATTAGTGATCACAAATTTTAAAGATTTTTTTCATTAATAGTGGCCTAGTTATTTTGGAATTGAAGTAACTAGAAATTCTGAAACTCCTCACAACTTAGAAGATGAAGCAATTGTAACTGAGCACTTCCTTGATGTAGAAGCCTTTTCAAAATTAGAAATG
>PVJX010039886.1:0-15464 GCA_004027295.1 Dolichotis patagonum | reverse complement strand
GGATTGGTTTTTGAGTCAGGGTCTTGGTATGTAGTTTAGGCTGGTTTTGAACTCATCATGTAGCTTAGGCTGACCTAGAACTCTTGATTATTTTACAACCTCAGCCTACCAAGCGCTGAGACTGTAGGCATGTACCTCTACGCCCAGCGCAGCAGCAGATTTGCGCCCACAAGAGTCAACTAATTTGAAGATATATCAAGAGAGAGTACGAAATCTGAAGAACATAGAAAATGAAGAAGGAAAACAGTGTTAGAGAAATGAGAAACACCATTAAGTACATGCAAGGGAAGTATCAGAAAGGAGAGCAAAGAACAGAAAAAAGAGTCGAAAACTCAATGGCAAAAACTTTTTGAAAGTTGATGACAAGCAGGAGACTACACCTGCCAAGAAGTTTGAGGAGGTCCAGAAAGGCTAAACACAGTGATCCAAACGCATCATAGTCACAAGGTTACATACAAAGGGAAGAATCTTGAAGTCACATAGGAAATTCTTACCAGAAACAATTGTCAGGCATGGTGGTACACACCTGCAATCCCAGTGCTTGGAAGACTGAGGCAGGAGGATTGCCATGAGTTTGAGGCTGGCCTGGGCTGCATAGTAAGTTTAAGGCCAATTTGAACTACATAGCAAGACCTTTTCTCAAAATCAAAGCAAAACAAAACAAAACAGTCCCTAAAATGAAAGACATAAAATAGAACAAACTGCCCAAAGATCGTACTAATTATCATCCAAGGGAGAATTACTAAATTAGAAGACAGATCTAAAGATTTATAAGAAATAGAGTAATGAAAATATTAGTGGGAGGATAGAGGATACAGTGAGATGCTCCAGTATCTTTAGCATATAATCCCAGAACAAGGGATATAGAATATACCAGGAAGGTGATACTCAGTGGAATTGAATTCTCCAGAATTGATAGTATCAGTCTTCATATTGTATGACCTTATGAGCAACAGAGTAAAAATAAAAATGTAAATGATATGTATTATAAAATAGAAAACACTGAACAAAAAATCAAAAAAGTAACCAGTAAGAAAAGATATAATGGGCCGGGGATTTAGCTCAGTGGCTTAAGCACCTGCCTGGCAAGTGCGAGGTCGTGAGTTCAATCCCCGGTACCAAAAAAAAAAAAGACATAATTTACATGAAACAGCAATAAACTGACAGTCAGCAGCAACTAGAAAACAATGGAATATTAATAGTATGAAATTTTTGAAAGACATTTCAGAATATAGGGAACACAATTATGTCAACAGAGTTTAAATAAAATTAAAAACATATAAACTTCTTATCAAAATTGACCAAAAAAACCCCCACAGAAAACCTTAATAAACCAGCAACTACTTGAATTAGCAGTCAAATGTTCTACCAAAAATCAATAAGGATTAATATTATAAAGTTTACCAAATCTTAAAAAAAAAGACAGATGATTTTATGTAAACTTTCAAAAGAAGAGAAAAAGATGGTGAAGATGCTTAAGTTGTTCTGAATCTAATAAGATGTTGATACTAAAACTAGAAAAAGACAATACAGGAAAAGAAAATTATAGACATATTTCTCAAATAAACCTAGAATTAAAAGTCTTCAATAAGATAGCAACAAATTGAATACAGCTGTGTATTAAAAGAACACAGTGCACTGCAGTTTATCCAAGACTGCCTGGGTAATTCCACATTAAAACGCCTCTCAATGTGCTTCATCCCACATTGCTGGACTTTGAAAACCATGTCACCACCGTTCAGTTCTCCTTAAAGCTCTCCTTTGTTATAACAAATACGCTAAATAATAACTTAATATTTATTTAGCTTTTAAAATTATTTTTAGCTGTGGTAAAATGCACAAAGCAAAACATATCCTTTTAGCCATTTTTTAAATACAAGTTTAGTCATGTCAAATACCCTCATGACGTAGTACAACTGATCTCCAGAATCTTTTTTCATCTTGCAGAATTGAAACTCTACATCCCTGTGATAACATCTTACATTTCCTCCACTCCCAACTTCAGATGCCTGTCATTCCACTGCCTTTATCTAAGAACAGTATCCCGCCCCACTGTATTTCCCACACTTGGTTTATTCACTTCAGTTCTTGGTTACTGTGCGCTAATTCCCTATGGACAAGGTGCGCAAGTACCAGAGACCCTGTTTTCCGGTTTTTGGATGAATGTGCAGAAGTAAGACAGTTGCATCCTGGGATAGTTAACTGTTTTGTCGACTCAAGTAAGAAACACTCAGTTTATTGACCTGGCATAGTTTATATTTGTTCCCTATATTTTGGTTTCATATTAAGCAACTCTTTTTGAATGTAGATATCAGTTAGACAATGTCAGTATTGTAGAAGTTGAGGTCTGTTTTCTAATTCCTGCTACATAGAAGAGTTAATTGCATATTGTGGTTATCAGATAGGGATTGAAAACTTTTCTTTTTTCAATTAATGCATCTTCATTTTATAAAACACGGGGGGGGGGTCGTTTTTGTATTTAAGATTTTTGTTATTGTTTTTTGAGACAGGTTTCTTTATGTAGTTCAAACTGGCTTTGAGCTCATGGCAGTCCTCCTGCCTCAGCCTCCCAAGTGCTAAGATTACACGTGTGTACCACCATACCCAGCAAAATACTGAGTTTTAATGGTCATAATATATTTTGATTATATCTATCCTCCCCATTACCTTCCCATTATGCACCTGCCCACTCCTCCTTATTACCTTTCATTTGTCTAATAATAGTCTCCCTTCTACCTTCATGTCATCTTTTCTAGATTCCACATATTAGGTAGAACCCATCTTTCTGAGTCTATCTTCTTTCTCAGCATCGCTTAGAGAAGAGCATGACTCTTCTCTAAAGTTTAACTTAACATGATGGTCTCCAGTTCCAGATATTTGCTTATAAATGACAAAATTCTGTGTATGTAGACCACGTTTTTTGTTGTTGTTGTCGTTTTGTTTTGTTTTTGTACATTCATTTGGTAGTGGGTACCTACACCTGTCCCATATCTTGGCTTTTATGGATTGTACCATAAGAAAAATGGCTATTCGGGAGCCATTTTTCCTATATATATAACATGCAGACTTTAATCCCTCCAGCTGTATACCAAGGACTGGTATAGCTAGATCAAATGATAGCTTTATTTTTAGTTTCTGAAGGCAACACCATACTGATTCCCATAACGGCTGCACTAATTTACAATCCTACCACACTGTACAGCATTTATTGCCATAGCTTTGCCAACATTTATTGTTTTCTGTATTCTTGATGACAGCCACTTTGATCGGGGTGAGATGGAATCTCAATGCAGTTTTGATTTGCATTTCCCTAATGCCTAAAGATGTTGAAAATTTTTTTCATATAGCTATTGGCCATGTATTTTTTTCATGTGAGATGTGTCTGTCTGATTCCTTTTTCCATTTATTGAGTAGGCTATTTGATTTTCTGGTGTTACATTCTTTGAGTTCTTTATATAGTCTAGACATTAACCCTCTGCTGGAAGAGTAGCTGGCAAAGATTCTTATCCTATTATGTAGGCTCTCTCTCACTCTGTTGTTTATTTCTCTGGCTGTGCAGTAACTTTTTCACTTGATATATATAGTCCTATTTGTTGATTATGGCTATTATTTCCTACCTGCATTTATGACTTCAATTATTTCTCCTGTTTTCTTCTAGCAGTTTCAAAGTTTTAGGATTTAAACCTAGGCCCTTGATCCATTTTGAATCAATTTTTGTACAAGGTAAGAGATAAGAATCTATTTTCTATCTGCCTCACATAAATACCCAGTTTTCTCAGCATCACTTAGAGAAGAGCATAACTCTTCTCTAAAGTTTATTTTTGACTCTTTCATCAAGAATCAGGGACTAGGGCTGGGGGTTTAGCTCAGTGGCTTAAGCACCTGCCTGGCAAGTGCGAGGTCGTGAGTTCGATCCCTGGTACCAAAAAAAAAAAAAAAAAAAACAAAGAACCAGGGACTGGGGATGTGGCTCAGTAGTAGAGCTCTTTTGCCTCGCATGCACAAAGCCCTGGGTTCAATTCCCAGCATTACAACAAAGAAAAAAGAAAAAAGAAAGAAAGAAAGAAAGAAAGAAAGAAAGAAAGAAAGAAAGAAAAAAAGAAAAAAGAAAAGAATCAGATGGGTGTGGCATGGATTTGTTTCTGTCATTCTAGTCTATTCATTTATTTTTATGACAGTACTATGCTGTTTCTTTATTACAGGGGTTTTTTTTTAGCATAACTTGAAATCAGGTAATTATGACATTTCTAGTCTTCTGTTTCTTGCTTAAGATTACTTTGACTATTCTTGGTCCTTTTTTTGTATCCATATGAATTTTAAGATTGTTTCTTCTATTTCTACAAATAATTTCTTTGGAATTTGGATGAAGATTGCATAGAATCTATAGACTGCTTTCGATAACATGACCATTTTAACAATATTAATTCTGCCAATCCATGAGCCTCAGAGGCCTTCCTCTCACCTTCCAGGGTCTTCCTCAATTTCTTTTTTCAGTGGTCTGTAATTTTCACTGAAGGATCTTTCACTTCCTTGTTTATGTTGACTCATGGGTATTTATTTATTTATTTATTTGAAGCTATTGTGAATGGAATTGTTTTTATGTTTTCTCAGCTTGTTCATTATTGGTGTACAGAAAAGTGATTGATTTTTAAATGTTTTTTTATGGCCCAAAGAGAAGCATTCTAAATAACTGTGATTAACATGATAAATTTTAACAGAGAACCAGCATGATAAAGCAAAGTCTAATGTAAATTCTACAAGTGAAAAATATAATTATGGCTGAAATTAAAAATTCAACAGATGGGTTTAAATGGACAAGAAATAAACCAGGCGGGTGGCTCCTCCCTGTCATCTCAGCATTCTGGGAAGCTGAGCAGGAGAATTGCAAGCCAGAACCCAGACTGGGCAATTCAGCGACTTAGGGAGACTCTGTATCAAAACAAAATATTTTTAAAAGGGCTAGAGATGGAGCTCAGTGCAAAGGCTATCTTCAGTACTGCAAAAAAGAAAAGAAAGGGGGAAGAGGAAAGGAAAGGAAAATACATAGGATGAAGCCTGAAATAGAAAAATGGTTAAAGCCAGGCATGGTGGTGCACACCTGTCTTCCCAGCACTCAGGAAGCACAGGAGGAGGTCGCCGTGAGTTCGAGGCTGGTCTAGACTACACCGCGAGCTCAGTCCAGCCAGAACTGCACAGTGAGACCTGGACTCAAAAAATAAATACATAAATAAAAATGATTACAAATCATATGACAGAATAGATGGGAAGGACGGACTACAATATAAAGTATCAGAAGGTTTATTTTGACTCACAGATTCAGAAGTTTCAGTCCGTGGTTGATGGAGATTGCAGCCTCCTCTGCGGCCACACAGTCTGTCTTGGCAGGAGCACATGGTGGAGGAGGTCTGTTCAGCTCGTGGCAACCAGTAAGCAAAGAGAGAGAGAAGGAGCCAGGGCCCCAGTATACCTTTCAAGGGCTTGCTCCCACTGACCTATCTTCCTTGCACCTGGCCACACCTCCAAAAGTCTCCAATGGTTAAATCTTTAGCACATGGGCACTTGGCAGACACTTTTCCAAGATATAATGATTAGCAAAGTTTTGCCTGCCTGTTCGTTCATTTTCTGAAAGAGACTAAAATTTCCAACCTAGGCAACTTAGCTATTTAGTAAGACCCAGTCTCAAACTTTAGGTAGTGCAAAGATTTGTGGTTCAATTCCCAGTACCGAAAAAAGATTACTAGAAAATCCCTAGAGACGCCGGGAATTTAGCTCAGTGTCTTAAGCGCCTGCCTGGCAAGCATGAGGTCGTGAGTTCGATCCCCGGTACCAAAAAAAAAAAAAAAGAAAAGAAGAAAAAAGAAAATCCCTAGAGAGTTTGCAATTAAACACTCATTTTTGAGTAGCCCTTGGATAAGATAATCATAAGTATTAGAAAATATCTCAAAGTGAATAAATACATATGTGTATATATATAAAATATTTCTTATATGAATGAGCAAAAAGATAAAGCAGTAGCTAAAGAAATGTTCATAATGTTAAATGTATGTATTAGGAGAAAAAGACTGAAAATAAATAAGAAAATTTTTGAATTAGGAATACTGAAAAAGAACAAGAAGCCAACCCAAATAAATTATGATAGATAGGAATAAGCATCAAATAAAACAGTAAGCAAACAGTAAGCAATGGAGAAACAACAAAACTTAAGGTGGTTCTTTGGTTCTTTTAAAAGATTTTAAAATCAGTAAGTCCTCAAAAAGATTAGTAAAAATGGGAGAGTACAACAAATTATGAATTCTGAGGCTGCTATAGATGGAAAGATAAAAGGATATTATGAAATACCTTATGGTAATAAACTTGATGGTAAGGATAAAATGAATATGTTACTACACAAACAAAAGTTACTGCAGTTGAATTGAGAAGACATAGAAACAGGAAACAGAGAAACAGATCTTTTATAAATGGGAAGGGTAACCAAGAGATAGAGGAAGGGGAAGAAGAAATAAAAGGAACTAAGTTGTGTTATGTACATGTTCCAACTCCCCATGATGAATATAATTAATATGTACTGCAAACACGTAGAATAAAAACATTAAAAAAAAAAAAAGAAGAAGACATAGGATAAGAAAGAAATCGCTAGTTGGTAAATCACATATTGTTATCTTAGAAGTAGTTGCTCAAGTCACAAAAATCAAAGCATGATTGTCCACTTTTTATGACACAGGAATTTTGAATGATCTCATACCCATAAAAAAAAGTTCTGCTTGCCATTTGTAAAGTTTCCCCACAAAAAATCTAAGTTTAAGTGCTTTTTCTTCTTGCGTTCATCTAAGTATATAACAAAGGAACATTAGGGCTGGGGATTTAGCTCAGAGGCTTAAGTGCCTACCTAGCAAGCACAAGGTTGTGAGTTCAATCCCCAGTACCAAAAAAAAAAAAAAAAAAAAAAGTCTCAACAAAGGAACGTTAACATTTTTTTTATTTTAAAGAGAATAAAACTGAACAAAATAAAACAGAATAAAGCCAGTCAGAACAGATCAATCAAAGCAATAAAGGACTTCAAAACAAGACAATAGGAAATCAACAATGGCTACCATAATGCCTCTTGTTATCTTCAAAATAGCTGCCTATGCAATTGTATATAATGAAATAAAAAAGACAAAATAAAGCTAAGCCAAGCAAAATAATGAAAACAATACAGGACAAAATAAGATAATAGGACATTAACAATGGCTACCACGTTTCCTTTTTAGATGAAAAACATTAATAATTTTATAAAATGTCTTTTAGATTGCTAGGTGTAGTGGTGCATCCTTGTAATCCCAGCACCTGAGAAGTGAGGGTTGCCACAAGTTTGCCACAAGTTTGAGGCCAGACTAGACTATAGAGTGAGTTCAAGACCAGCCTGGAATACATGCTGAGGTCCTGTCTCAAAAACTAAAAAGAAAAAAAAAATCTCATTGAGATCATAAAAATATAACAACACTTCCCAACTCATTTTACAAACCAGCATTGTGCATGCATGGTGTGTGTGTGTGTGTGTGTGTGTGGTTTTGGAGATGGAACCCAGGACTTCAGCCATGCACTCTGCCATTCAGCTATATCCTCAGCCCAAACTAACATAATCTTGTTAAAACTTCAAAATGACATTATAAAAAAGGAAAATTGTAGGTCACTAGCTCTTATGAGTCTAAGCACAATAGTTCTGCATAAAAATAAGAGCAAATTGAATCCAGAAATAGGTAAAAAGAATAATATATAATGACTAATTGGGCTTATTCCAGCGATGCAAGTGCATTAGTTATCTACTGCTGCATAATCAGTTGCCCCAATTTTAATGGTTAAAATAAAAAACATTTATTATCTTATGGCTTCCATGGACCAGGCATTGGATTGTTACTCACATAAGGGACCTTAGTTCTCAGACTCTCTCGGAAGGTTGCAGTCAAGATGTCAGGTGGGGTTGTAGACCACAGAAGACTAGAAGAGCACAAGATGATTGAGTTACCGGTAGGTAACCGTTCCTTGACAGGAAGGAAAGGACACATTTATGATTCCGTTTATATAAAATTTTTACAAATGACACAATTATGAGGGCAGAAAACATTTCAGAGGTTGCTGAGGATTGGAAAAACAAGAGTGGAGATTCCAGATGGGAACGAGGAAAGGTTTTGGGTGAGAGCTTGTGAGAGTCATTACACAATAGTATAAATATACAGGAACTCACCAAGCTGTGCACTTAAAATTGGTGAATTTAAGGCATGTAAATTACGCCCCAATAAATTTGTTAGAACATCAATCAGCAGAATTGACTACATTACTGAACTCAATGAGAATTATACAAGTGTCTCAATAGATGCAGGAAAAGTAAATTTAACTCCCATAAATGACAGCCTATCGCAGAAGATTGTGAATAGAAGTTAACTTTCCTAACCTAGTAGAAAAGTTATTATCAGAAAAAGCTGAAATTTAAATAGACAAATACCAAGTGTTGTGGAGAATATCAGACACTTGGTACTTACATATTCCTAGTAGTAATAGAAAATAGCACTATTCCTATAATAAACTGTTTTAAAGTCTGTTATAAAGTTACGCATAAACATAATCTGTGATTCAACAGTTCCCATCCTAGATATTAACCCAAACATAATGAAATCTTAGGTTCCCAAAAGGATTTGTATTGAAATAACATGACAACTTCATTTCTAATAGCTGAAGACTAGAAACAATTTAAATGTTCGTCATATAGGAGACTAAATGAAAATTTACATTATAATAAAAAATATTCTGCTGAGAACATAAGCCAAACACAAAAGAATTCATGCTATATGATTCCAAGTATTGGGATTTAAAAATAGACAAAACTGAAAACAGTGACAGAAATCAAAATAATGATTGTCTATGGGGTGTTAGTAGTGACTGAAAGGAGACAAGATAAAATAGAGGGGGAGAAAATAGAAAAAATATATACATATGTATGTATATTTGGGCATTGATTCCAGGGCCTTACACACAATAGGCAAATGCTCAACCACTGAACTACAGACCCAGCCTGAAAAGTTTTATATCTTTATTGGGGTTCTAATTATACAGGCATATCAAAATTCATAAGATCTGTATTTTTCTATATGTAAATTTTACCTCAGTTTAAAACACTTGGAAATTAAATTTATTTAAACATTTCCTATATTTTCAATCACACTCAAGTGTATTATTTTACTTTTTATCTGTTGGTTATAGTTATGCCTAGGCTTTGAGTTCACAGGGTCAGATTATGTGGGGCAAAAGAATATTTTAAAATACATTCTGGGTTTGCACATGTGAAAAAAAAAACTCGCAAAAATGTGTAGCCCAGATTTACTCAAAAGTAAAATACTGAATAATTTCTCACATTTTCCAAAATTACAAAAATGTCTACAATTGCCACTTTTCCTGTTTGGTCCTAGAGATCCTGGCCAGTGTAACAAAACAAGAAAACAAAAATAAAGGACAGAAAAGAAGAAAGATCTAAAACTGCTCTTATTTGCAGAAGTCATATTGAGTACATAGAAAAGAAAAAAGAATCTGCATAAAAACTATTGGAACTATTAAGTAAATTTAGTAAGTTTCTGATATAAATTCAGTATGTAAACGAATTTATTTCTGTATACTAATAATGAACATGTAGAACATGAAATTAAAGAAATAATTTGACTTACAGACAAAAAAACATCAAATACATAGAAGGATTTGGTGAAAGCTTCTTTAAAAAGTATTTATGATTTTTTTTTTTTTGCTTTCAAACAGAAGATAGAGGAGATCCCCCATATTTGCTATATTGTATACAGTCATCCTCCCAAGAGATGCTCAGACCTCTGTTACCAGTTGCTAATGGGGGTGGGGGTGGGGGTGGTGTTAGGATGTTTGATTCCGGAGCAGGCTCACAGGAGAAGCTACTGAGTCTCCTCCTGGCTCACACCGGAAGAAGGCACTTACCAAGAGCGCAGGCAAATTGCCTTTTTGTGCAGCCGCGTGGGTCCACCATGGCCGTGGCAAGATCTCAGGGCCCACTGACTGGTTCTCCTGGCTCACGCTGGAGGAAGGCACTTTATTTATGATCTTTATGTTGAAAATATAAAATATTGCTGAGAAAAGATAAGACATAAATAAAGGGTTAAATATTGAAAAATCAATCAACGGTGCTTGCCTGGCAAGTGCAAGGTCATGAGTTCCAACCCAGTACCAAAAAATAAAAATAAAAAAAATCAGTCAACATAATCTACCATGTTAACAGCATCAATTTCTGCAAAAATATCACTTGACAAAATTCATTTCCTACTTGTGATTAAAAATCCCAGCAAACTAGAATAGAGGGGACTGTCCTCACTTTAATGAAGATTATCTATAGGAAATTCATATAATTTGTGTGTGGGGGGGAGTTGTTTTGTCTTGTTTTGTACCAGGAATTGAAATTAGGACCTTGTACTTGCCAGGCAAGTCCCAGAATGAGACAAAAATATTCATCACTTTTTAGAAAACATAGTCTTAGAAGAGCTAGCCAACACTGTAAAACAATAAAACAAAAGACATAGAAACTGGAAAAGAAAAAATACAAGTGTCTCAATTTTCAGATGACATTAGTATCTACTTAAAAGTCCCAAAGACTCTGTATAATAACATTGAGCAGGGATGTAGCTCTGGTAGAATGACTGCCTACTATCTGTGAGACTCTGGGTTCACTCCCCAGCACTGGAAAACAGCAGTAACGGGTGAACTCAGCACGACCACAGGATATAAGACCAATACGTAAAAATACAGTTTTTTTTCCCCTCTATATTAGGAATGAACAAGTAGAAGCTAAGGTTAAAAATACAAAATCAGGGGGCTAGGGATTTAGTTCAGTAGCATAAGCACCTGCCTGGCAAGCATGAGGTCGTGAGTTCAATCCCTGGCCCAAAACAAAATACAAAATCAGTTGTAATTCATTCAAAATTATACAAATACTATATGTATATATTTTACAAATATATAATATAATATAATATAATATAATATAATATAATATAAACATAATCTAATATGTATGGTATTCCAACTAGCATATAACTGTGTATATATCATACACACCAGATGCACAATTATGGTGCCTTTTGAGGAGGTGGACAGGAGAAAGACACTGGAAGTGCAGATCAAAGAGATTTCTAATTTGGTTGTTATCTTTTGTTTCCTTCATTTAGAGGATTACACAGTATCGTCCTTAGACCTAGGAAATCACTGTTGCTCCTCAGCCTTGAGCCTTAAGCTTTCTCAGAAAATCACAAGCATTCAAAAATATATGTACGATGGCCCTGAAGCAAGGCCAGCAGATTGCTATAGCTGCTGGTTTCAAACAGGAGCCTAAAGAGAATTCTTTCTGTGGTCTGTTGGCCATTTCAGAACTTTGGAAATGGAATGGTCAATTCATCAGAAAGAAATAGCAGCTGAGTGGCAGACTTTCGGAGGCCCACAGGAGAGAGATCCTGGCACTTCGGGACCTGCACCATGGGGTTGACTCAGGGTGCCGGGAGAACAAGGAGCTCCTCCCCTCTCTGGGGGGCAGCTGTGATCCTGCCGAGGCGGGCTGAGAATCAAACATCTCATGTGGTCCTGTCCCCTGTCCCATGTCCACCCTCCCTCTCCTCCCTGCCTAGCAAGTGGGAGCCAGTGAACTACACATCTTGTGACAAGATTGGCTATATTATTTAGTATGAGCTCCCCATATGCAAAGATATGGACAACCATTTGGAAGAAAACAAGAGACAATATGACCGATAGTGAAGATCTCTGGTTGTCTAGCTTTGAAATTTATGCTTTCTTATGTTCTGTTCTGTTCTGTTTAGTTGTGTTCAATTTTACCCCCTTTTAAAATAAAATTTAATTATATATATATATGTAAAAAACACGTGCACAACTCTTCCTTTCCCTTGCGGTTCACAGTGGCTGTCAGAGCCAAGGAGCTCGAGGCATGGCACAGCTCTTTACAAGACCACACGAACGAGAGACATTATGAGACAAAATCCTCAGCTAGAAGTACAGCAATGAATGTGATGAATTAAAATGTGAAATTTTACGATACTGATTTTCTCACATAACCATGTTACAGTGAACAAGATGTACAAAGCGGCTGTTCTATTTCTGAAATTAGATATTGTTTTAAAAATTGTACTGGTAATTTCAGGTGCTGTCATCTTAGATGAAAGAAGTCATCTGAACCAAAATCAACCGAAAAAATAATAATAATCTGAGAACCACAAAGACTGAAGGAAAGTCATCAAAGCCGAGGTTGGCATTCTGATCAATAAGCTTTTTAGTCTGTTTTCTATCAGCATAACAAATATCTGAAATAATCAGCTTATAAAGAAAAAAGTTTATTTCGGCTTACAATTCCAGAGCTTCTAGCCCATGATCGGTCGGTCCTGTTGCTTTTGGTCTGTAATGATGTAGCACATGGTGCAGGAGGAGTGTAGGGCAGCGCAAAATTGCTCGCATCAAGGTGCAGAAGAGAAGAAAAACCAGGAAGAGGCCCGGCTTGCCCTGTGCTCAACCCCAGAGGACTCTGCAGGCCTCACTCCAAATTCCACCATCTCTGATAGCACCATGGTGGGGACCACGCCTCTTCCACTTGGAGCTTTGTGGGGCGCTCAAGACCCAAACTAAAGCAGGAAGTATTTGAAAATCTGGATGATTATAATGTTATGAGTAATTGTACTAAAAGGAAAGCAAAAAAGAAACTATGTGGAAAATATACAGTCATCCATAGTTTATTAATCCTTTAAATATCACAGGTCCATCAACAGAACTTGCACACAGACACATACAAAGTTCACTTATCTTGTTATTTTGAGACAAAGTCTCACTAAGTTGCTCCCTTGCCCAGTATGGACTCAAACTTAAGATCCTCCTGCCTTAGCCTCCCAGAGCGCTGGGAAGACAGGACTGTGCCACTATGCCTGGCCTCTACCTCTTTAATCTTAAAAATTATGGGGTGGGGGATTTAGCTCAGTGGCTTAAGCACCTGCCTGGCAAGCATAAGGTCGTGAGTTCGATCCCCGGTACCCAAAAAAAAAAAAAATCTTAAGAATTATGGCTTTGTAATTTTCTTTGTCATGAAATATATTTATCAATGTAAGAAGGTAGAAAATACTTCAATGGACCTGATTTTGATCTTGAAAGATTAGTCATAAAAAGCCTCAGGGCTTCATTTGTACTTCTAGTACATTCTGAAAACGCAAGCAACTATCTAGAAGGAAATATGACACAAACACAGTTCTTTGTTATAGTAATCTGTTTGTGGTGTTTTTATAGACAGTTTACTTTTTTTTTTTCAATTATTGAATGGTCATTTTGTGATGGTGGAATTTCCTTCTTTGTGCTCTTCTCAATTTTCTAAATTTTAATGTAATTAAAAAGGAAAAGAAAAGCCCTTGAAAAAGTAAAAGCTCTATGTTAGAAGGAAGACGATTTTAAGAACTCGATCCATGCACGGACCTGGCTCAAGCTTTCTAGTATTTAAGGAAAAACTGACCCAACAGGCCTTGTGAGTCCCTCCCAGGCCTCCACCAGCCCCAAGAGAGGATGGCGGGCAGGGATGTAGGAATTAAAGGCAGAAGATTAGCATGGATCTTGTCAAGTCAGCACAGAACAAATTTCAGCCCCTTCCAGAAGGCTGTGTTGCCGCTAGGAGCCAGCAACTCAGACACATGGGCCCATCCTCCACCTTCGGCAGCATTTTAATTCTATCTATTGTTCCTCCATGAATTGGACATGGTTTATAGAAATTTTTGTATGATGTTTGTTTAGAGTTGGGGCATACTTCCACATGTCTTTGTTCATCATTCCTTCGTTTCCAAATGGGTTTATTTTCCTTCTGGCTAACGTATATCTGTGATAGTAACCAGGAGTGGTGACACACACTTGTAATCCCAGCACTTGGGAGGCTAAGGCAGGAGGATCATTGCAGGTTTGAGACCAGCCTGGGCTACAAAGTGAGCTCAAGGTTAGCCTGAACTGCATAGTGAGACCCTGTCTCAAAAAGACAAATAAAATAAAATAAATCCATGACAGTTACCTTTAGTGAAGGTCTGTGGCTAGTATAATCTCTCATACTAGTGTCTGTCTCAGATTTTTCATTTCTGACCCATGCTTGAAGTATGCATGTGTGTGTGTGTGTGTGTGTGTGTGTGTGTCTGTTCGTGTGCTTTAGAATTAGGTTCACTGTCTCTCAGAACACTGAAGATGTTATCCCACTGTCTCCTAGTTACCCTCCTCACTGTTGACAAGTTCACAGGCAGTCCACATTCCTTTACAGGTGAGCGCTTTTGTTTCTGGATGATTTTAAAATCTTTGCTTTTTTCTTTAAGTTCTTCAGTGACCCGATGATGTGTCTAGATTTCAGTTTTGTTTCTACTTATCCTCCTTGGGATTGCTGGGATTCCTGACTTTAAATGTTTTGTTTTGGTTTGGTTTTTTTCTTTTTGGAGTTCCTTGGTTTGTTTTGTGTTTGTTTGTTTGTCTGTTTTGCTAGGTGTTGTGATGCAGCCACCTATGAACCTAGCACCCTAGGAAGTTCAAGCAGGAAAATCAAAGCCCTGCACAGCCTAGGGACTTAGTAAGACCCTGCCTCAAAACTAAAAAAATTTAAAAGGCTGGGGACATAACTCAGTGTAAAGGTCCTGGGTTTAATCCCCAGCATTGAAAAAAAAATGTGTGTTTTTAATAGTCCTGGAAAAGTATCAGTCATCATGAATTTGAATATTGATCCTTCCCTATTTTGTCTATTATCTTTTTAAAAGTTTTATTGATATATAATCTACAAAGTTCAACGGTTAAGTTTTTTAGTATATTTGGAGTTGTACATCACTGAAATTAAATTTTATGTGTTACATAATTTTTAACTGATATATAAAATCTAGGTTTCTTTTTTTGTGCATGTGTGTTTGTAGTTATGGTTTTGGGGGCTTTTTTTTTTTTTTTTGAAACAGGTTCTCCCTATGTAGTTAACTGCAATCCTCCAACCTAAGCCTCCTGACTGTGAAGATTAATAAAATTTAGTTTTACAACAACTCTATCACCCCAAAAAGAATGCATGTATCTGTTAACAGCCATTTCCTGCACTGCCTTCTCTCACCTTGCCCCAAGAAATAGCCAGTCTCTTTTCTTTTACTATACATTTGCCTGTTGTGAGCATTTCATAGATTGCTTACTCTGGAAATTTTATGTAAATAGAATCCTACACTATGTGATCTTTTGTGACTGGCTTCTCCCGTTTATAATTCATGTTTTATCATGAATCCGTGTATCATTCCTTTTAACTGACAAAAAATATTCTATCATAAGAATATTTGATATGAACTCATTCAACATTAGAGTTACTTTAGCTATTATGAATATGCTGTTATGCTTTTCTGGAGGGGGAGTTATGTTTTCATTTTTCTTGTATAAATACTAAC
>PVJX010039885.1:0-15514 GCA_004027295.1 Dolichotis patagonum | reverse complement strand
GTCGTGCATGGCCTTTGACAGGCTGGGAATCTCCTGCGTGTCAGGTTGGTGACATGCCGTCGTCTTCCCTTCCCTCCTCGTCCTGGGTCGGCAGGGTAGAAGCCACGTAAGCATCTGCTTTGCCGCAGACCGTGCATGCGCAGCACCCCCTGTTGCACTGTGGGTTCTGCCTCTGACCCTCCACCGGATCCTCTGTTCTGCTACTTTTCCCAGTGTCACCATGCAGTGAGAACTCTGCTCCTCTGCTCCTTCTTTGAGTACCCAAGTCCCTCTCCCACCCTTCAGAGTGAGGCTGGGGGTACCTGCTCTAGGAAGGCCAGAGAGTCCTGGACCCAGGACCACATCTGTCGTCTCAGGAGCCTGATCCCCAAGGTCCCGTGCTGTCTCATTCCCTTTCTGTTGTCTTTAGTTGGAATCTTGCTGGGAGAGACCATAAACTCTTTTTTTGTTTTGGTACTCATGCTTGCCAGGCAGGCGCTTATGCCTCTGAGCTAAATCCCTGGCCTGCCATAAACTCTGGAAGGATGGTGGCTGTGCCATCTCTTCTGGAGATGTGATGGTACATTGCTTGCTTTGTAGAAGCTATAGGAAGCACTACATTTGTACTGAATTATGTTTGTTTGCATCAATGTCTTTTCTCTCTGCCTCATGACAGATATGAAATTGCCCTAACTTGTTTCCACAGACTTTGGATTATCTGCTCTTAGAGAAAATCCAGAGGTAGCTGAGGCATCCTCACACCCTATTGGTGAGGATGGAAGTGAGTTCAACACTTTGGAGGGTGATTTGGTAGATTCTACTAAGATTGTAGATGGGCACCCAGAAATTCCTCCTCTGGTACCTATCTGGGGGAAATACATTAGGTGAGTCACAAATTCCAAGACAAAGGTTTGTACTTTGTGCATATCATTGGCAATTGCAAAAAATATTTTAAAGCATTAAATATCCTATCACTATATAAATATTTAAATTAGGGCTAGACATTTATTCAGAATTTTGAAAGAACCGAGTAAATCTTTATGAGTTACATGAGTCAGTGTTTTGCTCCTCTGACAAAATAGCTGAGAATAACAATTTAGAGCAGGAAAATTTATTTCGGCTCATGGGCTCAGAGATTTGAGCTCATCAAGGCAGACACACCGGCGGAAGGGCGCAGGGGAGGAAAGCTCACCTTAGGGTGGCCAGGAAGCAGAGAGACACAGAAAGAATCAGAGAAGAAGCCAGGGACACGATAGAGTCCCCAAGATCACCAACCACGACCCTCTCTCTTCAGATGGGCTCCCCTCCTGCATTTCTATCACCTCCCGATAATGCTAGGAAATTATTATAGAGGGCCATTTCCCATCTTTTCGCAGTTCAGGAAGTTTATAACTATAATCCCAGGGAAACACTATTAGAATCCTGGCAAACCTTTTCTGCCCTGGGAAGTCATAGCCTCTTATTTTGAGGCTAAAACCTGGTTGGCAGCCCTGGAGCTGTGTGGCTCTGTCATCCCTCTGGGCTCAACCATTTAGAGGGAGACACTGAGACCGGGAAACAGCAACTGCTGCTTGGCTTCAAAGATTATACATCAGCACCCCAGCTAGCCCTATTTACATTGCTTAGAGCCAATTGAAGGGAAAAGAAAATAATTTAGCCAGTTCTGTACATATCAGTACATGGAGATAGGGCCAGGTTTAACCAAAGTGGAGGTAATTGTGCTGTATTCAAGGAGAGCCATCCACGTTGACTTCTACAAATTATCTCAGCAATAAATGAATCCACTTAAAGTTAGAGCCCTCATGACTCAGTCACCTCTCCAAAACCCACACCTCTGAATACAGAAGACTTTTAGGGGACATTTTGGATCTAAACCATAACATGAATTGACATGGGAAAAAACCTCTCCAAAACATATTGTTGAATTTTGAAAAGTTTGGAAATATAGCTAGTTTTTACCATTTATAACATAAAATTCAACTCTTCTGTATCTGTATTAGTTCTCTACATCTCTATTTGTGGAATGTTTATATTTCCTGGGAGTGAAATGGAATGTCACAAGGGAGAGAGGATTTCCACAATTGGTGACACAGGGACAATTGGACAAAGTCAACATTTATTTCTAAAGCCCCTGAGGAAAGAGCCGTGCATTGCATCTGCACTGTGTCACCAGTGGCGTGGGAGCACACTGATGCTTCCCCAAGCTCCTGATGAAGATGGCAACCTGCATCTGGGGCCACCAGGCTAGTGGAAAAAAGCCACTAGCTTTGATTTCCCACACCACAGGAGACCCTTGGGGCCGAGCTGAGCAGTGTTTTTCTTGTACTCAGGGCTTCTGAGTACAAGGGTGGTAGATAGGGTGATGCCACGTGGCCATGCTGAGCAGCACTAGGCTGAGTGTCCCTACTTCTCTGTCCCTGTGTACACTGTCACCACCTTCTTAGGGCACAATGAAATATTCTTCCAAGCGCTTCTAAATGCTCTCTTGGGGCAACACTTGTCCAGCCAAGACTCACTGGAGCAAGGCACCCCTCCACCTTTCACTCTCACCTCCCCTGGCCAGGAGCCTGTTTCCCAGGGCAATGGCCTTCCAGTGGGGCCACTCGTCTAGTTGCCACAGTCCTTTCCCCTTCTCTGAGCATGCAAGTGTGAAGGTCACTGAGCTCTGTCCTCAGAGGGGCGCCCTTCTGAATCAGGTCTCTATTACTCCGTCACGAGCCACTGAAAGCATGGCACATTGAACATTTTTATTTTGCTCATAGTTGCCGCAGACCCTGGATGCGGGTAGGACAGAGTGAACTGTGTTCCACACTATGTGGGAACTCGGGTTGAAAGGCATCAAAGACTGCTGAGACTCGGATGGCTGGAGGCTGGAATGATTGGGAAGCCTCTTCCCCCCCAATGTCTGTCTCCTGGGCTGGGGAAACTCAGAGGTTGGATTCGGGTGGCAGTGTCGCCTGGTGCATCCATGTACGCCCTCACCAGGTGGCTTAGGACTCCTCACAAGACAGCAGCCGCTGGCTTCCCATGTGGCTCAGGGCGCCACGAGTGAGTGTTTTGGGAACATGCAGAAGGTCACATAGGAGCACTGCTTATAGGAAAAGACACCGGCTATTAATACTCCTTGCTCCCAACCCACGTATCCCATCATTCCTGCCACTTGCCGAAGCCATTCTGGAAGCCGTCTTTCCTGAGTGTCTTTAGAAGGTGTGATCACAAACACTGTGAATGGGGCTGCCCGGTGGAGCCCAATAGAAAGGCAGCCTTGTCAAATCACGGCAGTGCGTCCTTAACCAACATATTGAAAGAAGAGGTCTAGAGCTGCTTCAGAAGGTGATGAGAAGGAAGGAGAAATGTGTTGGAAGGGAGGGGAGTATCCCGAGGGAGATGCACAGCAATGTGTCTTGTACCATAATAAATATTTTTAAATTTAAACACATGCTGCATTTTTCGGGTGCAGCATATAATTAGGTTATTCCGGTGTCAAAAAAACAGAAGGCCACCTGGGTTCAGGGATAAGACCATAGGACCCCTTCCCCAGCCTCTTATCGGCAAGAAAATCAAAGAATTTATTGCCATGTTTTAAAGCCACCAGACTTTATACAGGAGAGAAGTCTGAAATATACTCATCCACCTATCCAGTTAAACCCATGTAATTGGCTTTTTATGAGAAGGATAGAAGAGGGCTGTTTCCTACGGCTCAGTCTAATAGTATCAGTGGTTATCTCTGATACAGAAGACTGGGAGACGGAGGCAATAGTCAAGGAGAACGTTTATTTTGTGCTGTTTAAGTGTTTTCTGTAAGGATGGCACAGCCGTGCATGACTTACATAATTTTTATTGAGACCACGCTCAATCAGAGATGAGAACAGAAGGACAGAACTTCGAGCTATGGTCAGTGACAGCAGTGGAATGATCTACTCCAAGTCCTCCAGCCAGCAGGGCAGGAGTCGTGACCTCCTTCATTCCCGCAGTGGCTTCTTCCTGAGTGCTCCAAGGCTGGAAGCTCTGGGGGACGCCCAGCTCTAAGATGCACCTTGGGGAGGCTGTACCTACGGGGTGGTTAGGAAGAGGAGCCTGCCTGTGCAGAACTCAGGTATGTTCAGATTCCATGGAGGTTTGGTGGGCCACGTTAGGTCCTGCGGCCAGGGGACGACAGAGAATAATGATAACACCTAGACAAGTAATCAGAAGAGCAAATGTTTATTCAGCATTTGCTGGGTGCCAGGTGCTGCCTGCATTTCCAGGCTGTTTCTCAGGGCGACCCTCAGGAGGAGGGCGAGGGCGGCTAGATGCTGGCAGGTCAGGGAGGGAGGGTTTGGAGAAGGAAGCTGGGATAAAGTCTCCTCAGCCCTCCTGAAACAGACCCAGGAGCACCTGTCCTGCAGGACGACTCTGGTACCCTTCAAAACTCAACTGCCTCTTGCTTAGAGAAGGCTTCCCCGAGATTCACCTGGGGTTTTTGCAAACGCTGAATTCCACCATCATCTTCCCCTGGAGACCCAGACTCAGTGGCTCGGGGGAGGAAGGATGCATGAAACCTTGTCTTTACTGAAGTCCCAGGTGATGTTTGATTCATTATGGAGGACCCAGAGAGGTGTCCTCCATAATGCGAGGGAAGACAGCTCCTGGTAAAGGCCCGGTTTTATAAAGCTAGGAGTAGGAAAGCACAGATCAACTTGAGTCTGACTGAGCACTATACAAGTTAGATTATAAAGGTCAATCTCCCACTTAGGAGGTTACTGCAATAGTTTAGGGAACATTGGAGGCTACTGCAGTAGTCCAAATGAGAGGTCACACTGACCTCTAGCCTAGAACTAAGCTAAAGGGCATTCATAGTGTTCCCTTTTCCCTGCCTTCTGCAACCTGGAATATTAGTGTGATGGCTGGACTCCAGTAGCCACTTTAGACCACAGAGTAAACTTGAAAACAGAAGTTATGTAGTTAGGATGGTGAAGGTGACAGACAGATGGGAACTTGGATTGCTCTGGTTCATAGAATTTTAGCTACCTAAAATGTTGTGTAGTCAGTAATGAAAATAAGTAATAGTTTCCAATTACAGAATAATGTGAGTGGTGTGTGTGTGTGTGTGTGTGTGTGTGTGTGAGAGAGAGAGAGAGAGAGAGAGAGAGAGAGAGAGAGAGAGAGAGAGAGAGACATGTAATCATGGTGAAGGAAACTCTTCAGTGAAGATCTGGCTTATTCTTTGTCTTGTGATTTAAGCCTAGCTCACTGCCCTTTCCAAGCACCCACTGGCTAACTGACTCTCGGATATGCTTGTCTTCACCACCAGTTTGTGCTCCTGGCCACAGACACTCAGGTCACTTGAGCCAGCAGGAAATTCAAGGAAAGAAATTGAGTTTGGTGCTCTGCAGAGCCCCATGCCCAGCGGCCTTGTGTCTTCTTGGACATCGAAGTCCTTGCTGCCTTTGGGAACATCTGTATGATACAAGAGTGTTAGCAGCAGCAGCAGCAGCAACAAAAATAAAAATAGTGACCACTGATCTTTGCAACGCGCCAAGCTATCTGGAGAGACTGCTGTGTATCATCTCATTTGATCTTCACCACCACTTCCTGGGGAAGACTTTTTATTAGACCCATGTCACGGAAGAGGAAACTGAGGCCCCAGGATGCTGTGTGACTTTCCCAGGGCCAGTCCCACTCCTCTCTGGCCTCCTTGAGGCTCCTCAGCCTCGTGCCTGTGTGGGGAGAGGGCCCAGCAGCATCCATGCATCCGTGTGGACTGCTCCTGAACCGGGCGGAGGAGGGGGCGGTGGGAAGGCATCTGTCCACGGAGACCCCTTTCCAAACAAAATAGGGCTTTTTACTCCATGTTCAAGCTAAGTAGGTGATTAAACGGGTTTTATCTTGCCAGTGGTTAATGAGGGCTGAATTAACCTATGCAGTTAGAGAATGTTCCTTTGATGCCGGGGCTCCGTTTGCAATGGGAAGCCAACAGGGAGTGACAATTGCAACATTATGCAAATGGCCACAAGGAAGCTGGTTGCTGTGGGCAACGGGGTGCATGAAGACTTGGCTCTGCGCTCCTCTGATTTCTGCTGTGGCTCCCTTTCCGAGTGCCTTCCACCCCCCCTTGCTTCTTTAGTGCCGCTCAGGGCAGGGGCCACGTGGTCACCCTGGTGCAGCCCCATAGCACAGGGGTCTGTGCCTTTCAGTGATTACCTGAGCCCTAGGGTGCCCAGCTGCTCCACTAACCCCCTCCATTTCCGTCCATTGCAGTCCTTTGTCTGCATCTCACCCTTCCCAGGCAGTAGGTTGGGGTGCAGCAGGCATCAGAGGTGGGTTCTGAGGCATGGCCAGCTGCAGGGCCACACCACACACACCACACCTGTGACGTACATAGCATTGGGGGCACATCTGCTGCTGCGGCTCCTCCTGTATTCCTCTAGCCTCTGTCAGGCAGGACAAGGGGCAGCCTCCTGTTTTGGCCAGCAGGGGGAGCTCAGTCCCAGGTAGAGTGGGGTGGGGCAGCTTCCCCAGGACAACTGGCCAAGAAAGATGGTGTGAAGTGCTGGGGCTGGGGGTGGGGTGCCTGGACCAATGGAGATGAACAAAGCGTAACCAGAGCCCTTAGGGGAGAGAGAGAGAGACAGAGAGACAGAGACTATCTTAGTATCTCAGGATGTGTCCCCAGAGGCAGGAAGACAGGGCAGGAGAAGAGCCAATTAGAAGAGCCAAGGCTAGAGCCTTCCTTCTTCCCTGCCTCCATGCCCCCCTGACTTCTTCCTTTCTTCTTCTCCTCTTTCTCCTTCTCCTCCTTTTTATAATTCTTTTCAGAATGAATATAATTTGGAGTTGAATTCAAAAGTGTAGAAAGTAATAGAGAAATAACCACGTGAAAAACCACAGCCTGAGCTAACCCAATCTGACTGCCATCACAGGCCCTGGCCCTACCATTTCCCCAGTGCTCAGAGTGAGCCCCCGGTCACCTGGGACCCTGTGCCATTCCCCACTGTCCCCAGTCCCTGTCCTGACATCTTATTAAAAGCCCTTCACAAAGGGCTCTGGTGTGCCAGTCTGAGAAGCCATCAGAATCCTGCCTGGGCCTGGAGACCCCTCAGAAGCAGGAACCAGAGAACTGGGGTCAGAACGCACACCCGACTCCATGGTCAGGCCAGCTGCCAGGTCCCCGAGAGCCGTGCAGGGGAACAGACACACAGATGTGGCGCAAAGCTGAAATCACGGCTGGGACTTAACACAGCAAGGTCAGCCAAGGGAAAGTGCATGGGGTCGCCCAAGGCAAGTAGCTGTGACGTACAGTGCCCCAGCAAAGCCCCCTCCAGCTGCCTAGGGTGTTGGTTGGGGCTCCTCATGCAGACTCCTCTTCCATTGTGCATCCCGGATTCCAGATTCCTGGGGGTGTTATTGTCCGGTGAGACTTTGCTGTTTGCAGGAGCTGGGATCAGAATGACTCACCAGCTACTGGAGGATGGGTCCCTGCACCCAAGGGCCAAGCTTGAAAGCAGCCCCCCACCTTTATTTTTATGATGCTGGGAATTGAACTTAGGGCCTTCACAGTAAGCTACATCCCCAGCCCTCCTCCTTAAAAAGTTTTTTAAGATGACGTCTCCACAGGTCACTAAATTGCTGATGCTGGGCTCAAACTTGCAGTCCTTCTGCCTCCGCCTCCACCACCGTATCCAGTTTCAGGCTAGGTCTGCTGTGTGAACTCTCCTGCATGTAATTCTAGACACCCATTTATTAAGCATCTACTACCTGCAAGGTACTGTGCCTGGAGGACTGTGACCCCAGTCGCCTCTTTAAGAGCTGATACAGAAGCTAAGCACTGTGATTATCTTCTTCTGCAGATGGAAAGTTGAGGGTGAATATTTTGCTCAAGGTGACACAGCAAATAAGCAGAGAAGGCAGAATTTGAACCTAGGTTTATCGGACTCTGGTCTTTTGAAGGTTGGTATGGGAGAGAGGTAGGGAATGAGGAGGGGAGGGTGGGGAGGAGGACACTTATTTCCTGGTGGTGCTGTTTTTTATGCATGATTAAAAATTTGGGGACCGGTGAAGACACATTTGTCCCTTGTGGGCATCCGTCATTAAAGCAGAAAAAATAATTTTACATAGAGTTTTTGTTAAGTCTCCTTTAATGTATAAACAAACCCAATTATAAGGGCTGATTAATCGTTGGGAGCAAATGATTGCTAATAAATTGTCTGAGGTTCCTTTGTTTTCTGGAGCAAGTTAAATATGTTCCGTGCAATGCTGTCCACACATCGTGCTTGTCTGGCGAAGGCATTTTCCCCTAGTAGGGCGGAGGGGACGCCAGCTTGGCCTCCTACTGAATTTGCTGGAAGGTAACAGCAGTGGTGATTGCCATCAGCTCCGTCAAAGATCCATCCTTCAGCAATGACCAAACTTTACGGACTCGAGAAGGAACACCAGGATACTTTGTAAAGCAAGTAAAAAGGGATGGCGTTTAATTCTTACCCACTTCAGCAAGCAGAGATCAGGTGCCACAGAAATGCGCTATCAGTTAGTGGACCTTAATGAATAAGTCAACCCAGATCTTATCAGCACACGCTGGGGGGGGGCAGAGAAGCTGCACCCAACAGGCTGATGTGGATTCCTCTGCCCAGGAGCCCTCGTAGTTTTGCTTAGTGGATGGTGATTCATTCTTTTTGGCTTTTCCTACTGCAGCTCTGACCACAGAACCCAGGAAGAAGTGGTGGCTACTGATCCTGCTCTCTGTGAAGCTGTCCTGTGCCCTTTGGTTTGCAGACTGCCACTGTTTTCCCCTGCCAGTGGCTCTGGAATTCGCCCAGCTACCCTACCTGGTGAAATCTCCCAGCTCCTTCGTTGGAGCTCAATTTTCCTATTTGGTACGAGTGTGTGTGTGTGTGTGTGTGTGTGCACGTACACATGTGCTTTTGTCCAGCTGCCTTCAGGGCCCTGGGAGTGAACTATGTGTACCAGCTTCCTGCCGCAGCTGTTGGTCTGTCGAGACTTGCGTAACCAAGGAACAGGGCTTAAACAATAGTTATCTTCTCTCAGGTCTGCGGGCTGGAGGTCTGAGATCAAGGTGTCAGTGGGGCTGGTCCATTCTCAGATCTCTTTCTCTGTCTTGTAAATGGCATCTTCTCCCTGTGCCCTTTGATAGTTGAGCCGTGGTCTATGTCTATCTGGGGAAGAATGCCGGTGATACTGGATTAAGGCCGACTGGTGTGACCTCTTTATACTCTTTAACGTCACTGTTCCCAACTACAGACCTATTCTGAGGCACTGAGGTTAGGACTTCAATGTGTCGATGGCAGTGGGGATGCAATTCAGCCTTGCTGGCTGGTGCACAAATTAATACAAATTCAGCAGCTGCAGTAGTGCAGATTTATAATCTGACAGCTCTAGTGGTCACCAGTCTCACTGGGCTAGAGGCAAGGTGTCCCTGGTTTCTTTCTGCAGACTTTGGGGAGGGCGACCTGTGTCCATGCTTTTTCCAACTCCTTCAGCCAACTTGCTGCATCTTCCAAGCCAGTCCTGGCTGTCTGCTGTCACCTGTCCCTCTGATGCTTTTTTTTCCTCTTCCAAATTTAAGAACTTTGTGACCCTCTTGTGAATTGCCACTTGGATAATCTTAGTTCAGGTCAAATAATTAGCCACACAATATAACATATTTATAGGCTCTGGCAATTAATATGTAGGCATCTTTGGGGAGGTTCCATTCTGCCAACCACACTCCTATAAACTGTGCATCAACAGGGAGCATCTATCTTTGTTACATTCTCTGCCTCTTTCTGTTTTCTGTGGTTGTAGCAAAATGCCTGAGGCTGGATAGCTTATAAAGAGTTCTAAGGGCTCAAGGGTAGGCATCAGCACTGGCTGGGCTCTGGCATGGACCTCATGGCAGATTACATTCATGGCAGGAAAGGAAGCAAGTCATCAGGCGGGATTGCTCTTTCCTATGGCACCCTGCTCTGGCCAGAGAGAATCCACTGCTGAGATCCTCATTCATCCCCTCACAGGCCCGATTACCAGCCACCAGGCCCAGCTCCTGAATGGTCTCACCACTTTCCTGTGCTCTTACACCGCAGCCCAAACTGCAACATGAGTTTTGATGGGGGAAAAACACATTTGAGCCACGGCACGCTTCGAGAATAAGGAGCATCCCTTTCCTTTGCAGGCAGACAGATGGAAATAGCATTGTTGATGCAGATTTTGCAGGCATGTGTATTTAGACTGCAGGGTGTACTCACCAGGTTAGCAGGGCCCTGCTCCTCCCTTTGTAGCAGCTCTTGTGCTCCCAGTGCAGGAGGGCTCTGTCCTCTACTCTTGACTCAACTTCCCTCACCGGAGCTGTGCCAGCAGCCTCCGTCCTGCTAAGAGGCACAGTTTGCCTCGGATCAGCCATGATCCACTTTGCTTCTGAAAACCTTCCTAAGGAGCGTTCTGACACACAAGTGGTTAAAACAAGAAAAGTTTGGTGCCATCTGGCTTGGAGAAGGTGGTGAGAAGCTTCCTTCTGCTCTCGTCATCACCAAATAGAACCAGGAGCTAGAAGGAAGGAGGGGCACACGAATAGCTCCCTAGAGCCAGAGCCCCGGGGTTACAAAGGACAGAAGACATGGGTTATGCTATGGCCAAGCTAGAGCTTGAACCCCAGGTGCCCAAGTGCAAATTTGTTCCGTCTCCACAACAACGTTCTATTAACTTTGTGACCGTTCTGTTTCAAGGATGAATCCTGGACTTTGTCCCTCCTGCCCCTTTCAGGGAAGGTTTCTGATTTCTCTCTCTCTTACAGGTCCCAGCCATCCATTACCTGATTTTTGCTGAGTGGGTTCATTTTATTTCTAATGGATTTCTACTATTTTTCCAGATCAGCTTTTCTCGTTGGCCTCATTCCTTAGACTATTTATTTGCTCTCCCTTTCCTGCGGAAGGAGGTGGTGGTTAGATTCTTGTGGCACTGTTACTGGTTCTCATGTGACACAGGGTGTTTTTTTTTAAGCACCTGCTGTATGTCAGGTTCTGTGCTAAGCAGGTGACACAGAGCCTCCTTTCTGGAAGAGTAAGCCTGTTAGGGGAGAAGGACATCATTCAAACAGTCACATGAGTGAGTGCACAGTTAGGGTGAAGGAACAGGAAGAACAAGAAGAAGAACCATTCTGACCCGGAAGGCTTCCACTTGTCTTCTGCCCATTCTGTACCAAAGAACAGCATGTGTCAAGGCCCTGAGGCAGCAGGGAGTTTGGTGACTTGTGGAACTTTCTTTCTGGCACCTAGTATCTGACCCAAACATCACTGTGCCTTGCCTTAGCCTGGGAACCATGTGCCACTCTTCTGTCCTCACCCTGCTTGGAAGCTATACCCTGAACCTTTGCATTTTGGAAGAATCATTTCACCTGGGAACCTCTGTCCAAAAGTGACAACACAGCCAAAGAGACAAGTAGAGAAAATTCAGACATGTTTTCTCAGTCTTGTCTGTGTCTACCAGCAATTCTTAACTTCTTCCAGCACATGCAACTATGGGTTCTGAATCAAGATTCTTGAGTGACTTGGAAGAGTCTTGGTGCCCCGATGCTTATTAACATTTGCTTTTGGTGAGACAGTCCTCTTCGGAATGCCAGCTAGAGCTGCATCTCCCCAAAGGAGCCGACAAGCTCTTGGCGTCAGCATTCAGTGTGAAGTGATGGAAGGGTATTTTTAACCTAATAGATGGCTTCTTTCCTCACCTTCTGTCCTCTCCTTGAAGCAATCTGCTGACATAAAATGTTGACTGTTTTCGGCACTATGACATAGCCACTTAATATTTTGGAGAGAAAAACAATGGGCGATTGGAAAATTAGGGGGAAGACGATCTCTCATTAGATTCTCCATTGAGGCTGTGCATGAAACCAGGCAGAAAAAAATAGGGCCTATAGCCCGACTGTTTGGAAGTCTGAGGAGTTTCTGAGCACTCTCCACTCCCCCGGCAGACTCTGACCCCCGCTTCCTTTCCTGTCCAGTGTTTTAACCGCAAACAAGGGGGTGCTACCTGTGCAGTCCCCAGGCAGCTGTGGGAAATGGATGTGACAGCTGTGGTAGGAGCCAGGGTCTCAGCCCAAACTTGTGATAGATTCAAAATAAATAATCTCTGGGAAATCCAACCACTGTGGCTGCTCAGTGCGTACCTCCATGGACATCTCCCTTTTCTCAACCTGCCTCCACCCCTTTATCTCCCTGCCTCTGTGGGGGTGCATCTATAGCTCCCAATGCCTCCCTCCCTGGGCTCCATCCCAAAGGCCCTGGCCCCCCAGATGGCTGCTTCCTCTTCTGCTCCCTCCTCCTTCAAACTCCTATCTTCAGTGGGGTCAACCCCAAGAGTCAAGCCAACTGTTTCTCAGTTGACCTTTACCACGGCTGGATGACTGATGACCCCGTTATTCTTGGAGAGGCATTGTTGCTTTGGTGACGGAGGTTAACCCAAGTGAGTCTGTGCAGTAGCATCCCAAGGGTATGGGTGCCATATTGAGGGCAGTTTCCACTGGAATCCTGAAGTGGGGACCCATGACAGCCTCAGCTTTGTGGATGTGTTTGGCTGGTCCCGCTAACATGAGTGAGATCAGTACATATGGGATAAATTCATTCTTACTAGTACTTTGAGAGTAGCCTAACTTCCTTCCTTCCTTCCTTCCTTCCTTCCTTCCTTCCTTCCTTCCTTGCTTCCTTCCTTCCCTTCCCATCCCTTCTACCCTCTTTCTTTCTTTCCATCCATCCATCCATCCATCCACCCTCCTTCTGAAAAGCTGGATGTAAGATACTGAAATGGCTGGGTCCCTACTGGGGCTCTGGGCTATCTCTGGGTTTAAGCTCCTCTTCCCTTAGGACTCAAAGGTCCAGTCATCATGGAAAGACCTATAGATAAAGCTCAGAGCATTAAGTCCCCTATGAACACAGAATGGCAGAAATTCCCATTTCTGTAAGTCTTCTTAAAGTAGCATTTTATGTGAAAACACTTAGGTTTGTATACGCTTTCTTTCTTTGCTTTTTCCTTCCTTCCTTCCTTCCTTCCTTCCTTCCTTCCTTCCTTCCTTCCTTCCTTCTATCCTACCTCCCTCCCATCCATCTATCCATCCATCCTTCCTTTCATCCTTTTTGCTCCTGTCACTGGATTCTCACCATCTGCTCTCTGAGGAGCTGACTCCTGTGTGCCCTGCCATCATGAAGGGCTTTTCTCCCCAAATCTGTTGGCAAAGCCCAGGTAAGAGCCCGCTGGCTCCCACGTGGTAGTCTTTCTCAGGTCGGTGACATGGCTGCGCACTGTCTGAATGCAGCCCTGGCTCCAGTGCGAACCGTGAGTAACCTGGATCTATGGATGGGGAAACAGGACTGGTGGGCTGAGAGGATGAACACCACGTGGCCAGTGGTTCCACGATGCAGTGTTGCCATTCCTGGATCGACTGCCACCAGAGGCCACCTTGGCCATTTCCCAAGTCCTCGAAGAGTGTAGGATGTGGGGACAGGACTCCTGTGCTGGCTGGGGTACGTCCTCTGAGAACATGGGGGTGGAAGCCCTTTCTAAACGAACTCATGGGCTATGTGGGCTGCACTGGGGGTCCCAGAGAGAACGACGGGAACGGACAAGGTTTCTTAGGTCTTCCTTCTGCTCGATCTTGGAGTCTTTCTCTACCTGATTTCTACCAGAACCTGAATATTCACATTTGATCAGGACTTTCATCTTCATAAAACAGGTCTCGGGCTAGCTTTTGTCCTTACGCAAAGCCCAAGTTTCTTAGCTGAATATGTGTGGCCCCTAAGACCTGGTCCCTGTGGCTTTATCCCTTGCCACTTCCTCCTGTCACCCTGCATTCCAGTCACAGTGGACCAGGTGACACTCTAGAAGCTTGCCGTGGCCCCCAAGTCCCTGGGGATGCTGTCCTGCCCGGAATTCCTCCACTCTCCTTTCACTCACTGTGTCTTCCTCACTCTTCCATCTCACCTGCCAGGCTGCATTTGTCCGCAGTGCCTCCCCACCACCCCTTGATGCCCATGGCACACTGGTCCCCAGGATAGTCCGAGGTCTGCCACCACCCCCACTATAAACAGCATGAATCTTGGGCAGAGAAGAGAGTGTCTCTGCTGAACAATGAGCCCCTGAAGGGTGGGGCCGTGTCCCTCTCACATTCTGCCCGAGTCCCTAGTGCGGTACCTGGCACACGGCAGACAAGTCCTTGGTGTTTGTCACTGGAACCATTTTTCAGAGGGCGCAGCAGAGCCTGGACATGGCCTGGCATCACACGTGTCTTCCTCCCGGGAGGCAGAGAGCGGGTCACACTTCAGAGGCTCTGGCAAAGTGACTCAGGCTGCTTCTAAGCAATGGTCATCCCACTTTCTGTAATCCTCTTCTGTTCCCCCGGGGTGGAATTGGGCTCTGCATGCACCCTGTCCTCCCACAGACCACTCCCACCCCCACCCCCAAGTGACCCTGTGTGTGTGCGGACTTCCCCTTTTGTTCCTTGTCTGAAGCACAGCCCTTCTCGTTTGAGACGCATCCTGGCAAGCCGACTTCTCGCTCCCATTCAGTCAATCATCTCCCATCTTTGGCAGGAAGCAGAACACACAGCTTTTGCACGTGCCAACCCCAACATATTTCTAATTCTATCACGGCTGGGGATGTGCTGTAGGATTTTAAGATGCTTCAAAAACCTGTGCGTGTGAGAGTGTTTCACAGCCAGGACTAGGGAAGCCGAGGCTGAGCCCTGGCTGCAGGGACGCCAAGCTCGCATCTGTGACCTGGTCACAGCCATTAGCTGACAGCTAGGTCCTGTCTGATAGTAGCAAAGAGGGCGCCCTGCCGGGAGGAGCTTCCGTGCCCAAAGCGCTGGGGACAGGGGGTGCCACGTGTCACCGAACAAGGGTGTAAAAGTACGATAGACCAAAGTGCAACCGCAAACCCAGAGCTGAGGTCACAGGAGCCGACTAAGTGTTCACAGTGTGTCCACAGAAGGGCACCAGGGGAATCTGAGAGGGTGGGCTGGTGGCCTTTCGTGTTGGTGATGTTCCATTTTTCCACAGCTCTCTTACTCTGTGATATTTTCACGCCCACAAGCAGGCAGAGATGCGCTTCCTGAAGACTTTGATGTCCATCGGAAGCGTGTGCGTGCGTGCACTTGTGTGTGGCCATGTGCACACGTGGGTGTGTCTAAACCTTTGTCTCCTGTATGTTCCTTAGCTCATTTGGACATCTCCATTGTACTTTCCTGAACTCCCAATCTAACCCCCTCTGTGCTAAAACCTATAACATCCTTCCTGCTAGGTCAAGAGTGGTTTTGACCCTTATCCTCTCTTTCCCAAGCTCTGATATTTTTGCGTCCATTTCTTCTTAAACATCAATTTGACTTCCTACCTGCACAGCACTGCGTGAACCCCGCAGTAAATTATTCTAATTTCCAGCTGATCCAGGACACGGTGGTCAGAGACTCGAGTCACTACTCCATTCAGCCTAACCTCTTCCCTTTCCGGGCCCCCTCCTCAAAATGCTGTCCCTCATCTGAAGGATTAAACGTCAAGTAATAGTTGCACCAAAAGTGTAC
>PVJX010039884.1:0-15503 GCA_004027295.1 Dolichotis patagonum | reverse complement strand
CTGGTATGAACTCTACTGTGCTTAGCGTCAGAGGAGCTCGGGGCCTCCATGTCACCGAGGATGGCTGTAGTTTTTTTCAGGACAGCCCTGGTTTTTGTTGTGAGTGTGACTTCTCAGCTCCAGCATAAAACCCTCAACTTAACAGCACAGCTCCTTCACCCCACCGGCATAGACTTCCTAGCTTCCCCCACTGACCTTTGGGCCTTCCCTGCACAGATTCATAAAAGAGACTGGCATGAGTCCTCCTTGTGGGCTCTAGACCTCCAGCTGGACTCGTGGGAGGCACTGTCATGGGCTCTGGGTTTTCATCTGGACTCACGTGGGACATTGCTGTGGGATTCAGGCCTTGGCTGAATATTCTGTGTTTGCTGTTGTGGATAGATTTCCTGCACTTTCTTGCGTTAACTCTGTGTGACCATCATAAAATAATATTTTAAATTCTGTGTCCTGATTCTAATTGTTCTCCTCACAACCCCTCCTCACAGGGTTGTGTTCTCCTCACAACCCTGACTACAACATTGCAATAGCTATTGAAATGAATAATTCAATTATATCTGCTACCTCATACTGGGGACAAACTACTACATATTCAGGAAGTGAGTAGAGAGAGAATCAAAAATTATTGATTTGTTTCTTTATAATCTTTATAATATTCATAGTCTTTAGGTACTTTATATACTTATACCATAATTCTGATGATGAATTATGAAAAAGAAATACAATGTAAGAGAGAAAAACAAGTGTGATTTCTGGTTTCAGCTCTCACACATAAAAATGTGGACAGCCATTATATTTTCCATATGTCAAGGAAAAGTTGATTGAAAATCAACAACTTTCATTGACTCATTTGGTTTGTAAAGTCTAGGGCTAAAACACCATACCAGGATCTGGAGAGAGAGAGGTGAGGAGAGAGAATCACAGCAGAGATTCACTTATTTAGTGACAAAATTATTGAAATTATAGCTAGAAGAAACAATGACTGTAAAATGATTTTTATAAATTGCTGGAGGCTAAGGGTAGATTGACAAGAGAGAAATTTCTGAGGGCCCAGTCCAAGGGAGAGTGCTTTTCTCGTTCATGAGTTTTACTTCTGTGAACATCACAAGATTCTACAGTGAATATCGTAGGTTCCTCCTTTGCCCTCGTTATGTTTTGGACAGGGTAGAGAAAAATAATCACTTTGTCATAGACCCAGAGTAATATCCATATCAAAGTCAAATACTCTAAAAGCAATTGTTACAAAATCTTATCTTGCCTTGAGAGAAGAAAAAAACCACTAACTCCAAACCCCTCTAAACTTCTTGTCTCAGCTAAATGAGAGGACATTGAGAAATGTTTCAGAAGGGCACATCACAGGGTAGCAGACCCATTAACGACTGTGATGTAATTGTAAGATTATAGAAAGCTTGTCTTTTGTTATTCAGCTTTCCCCTGGTGGAGACACAATATTTGACATCCACAATTTAAAGGAAGAAAGGTTCAATTTAGTTCAGAATTTCAGGAAATTGAGCACACAGTCAGAAGGCTCAAGGCGGTAACTTCACAGTAGAAGAGCAAGATGGAGCAAAGCTGCTAAGTCAAAGGTGGTTTGAAATCAAAGAAAGGGCACAGTGGTAGAGAGAAATGGGAGAAGGACTGAGTATAGTACCCAAGGTCATGCCTCCATGAACCACTCAGACATAACCAGAAACAAGCTTTATTAATATGGTAGGACTTATAATTTGGAGATGTTAACATATCAGAATTAATGGCCAAACCTTCCTTCTATAGTTACCAGAAAATCAACAAATTCTCAAAGCTCAGAGTTATTTTAAGACAGGTATTTAGAGATAACCAAGGACTACAAAGGATACTGAAACAAGGATATTAAAGGGATGTGAAAGCCCTGGCAGATACAACTACAACAGCCATTAAACACAATCCAATTTTTAGTCAGATTAACATAAAAACTCATACTAAGAGGCAGGTGGCAGAATTTATTGCCCTTATATTTTCCCTCTATGAAACTTTCCCTTCAGAAAGGAGCAAAATGATAAAGGCACAAATCTAGGTATACTTATTTAAAGAAAAAGCACAGGAAAAAATTAAATGATAGTAAAATACTATTTTTTATTTTTATCATTAACAAAATAGATTACTTTTTTCAACTAATAAAACAACTAACAGTGAATTAGATAACTATAGGAAATAGATAAATGACATGAGTGGCAACAATATTATAGAATATTATAGTAGGAATTGAAAATATTCCATTGCAGGGAGTATTAGCAATCTTTAAGAATCAGAATTAAGTCTATCAACATTATATAACACTAGAAACATAACATTTTGTCTTTGCCCCCTGAAAGACTCATGAATATCTCTTTATGCAAAAGGCATTTAGTACATCTGCAAGAGCTGCCAAAGTCCTAACAGTTTCAGCACTGCTGAAAGTCCCAAATATCCTCCAAGATGTAAGGCAAACCTAACTGCAAGCTCCTGTACAAATGAAAACAAAGTTAAACATTTCCAACATGCAATGGCTCAAGATAAGCACTCCCATTCCAAAAGGTAAAAACAGGGGGATACAAAGCACTAGGACCAGAGCAAGTTCAAAATGTGGAAGGGCAATTGTTAAGTTGCATGTCCAGCATCTGAAGCAATCTGTGGCAAATGGTGAGCCCCAAGTGTTTGTGTGGTTCCATCCGTTTGGCACTTCTGGTGGTTGTAGCTCCCATGGTTCCTCTCTTACACCTGCTTTGCTCTATCCTTGCAGCTTTCCTTAGATGATGCACATTCCTGGATTTTCCAACCTTCTGAGGAATCCACTGCACCTTTGTGTTCACACTCAAAGCTTCATACATTGCACCCTCAGGGGTATACCACCTGGCCTCCCAGGCCTTCTGAAGTTGAGGTAGAACCTTTACAACTTTAGAACTCTTGCATTCTGTATGCACCTAAAACCAGTACCATGTGGGTGATGCTGAGGTCTGCTGCCAGCTGGAGAGGTAGCCAGGCCTTCCTCTCTCTTGGCTGTAGTGCCTGGATCACTGGGCAGTCTGAATCCAAATTTGAGGAACAAATATTCTATGTTGCTGTCATTCTGAAATATGATGTGGCCACTGCTATTCTACAACATGGTGCTCTGTGC
Organism: Dolichotis patagonum; assembly: GCA_004027295.1. Taxonomy (NCBI): domain Eukaryota; kingdom Metazoa; phylum Chordata; class Mammalia; order Rodentia; family Caviidae; genus Dolichotis; species Dolichotis patagonum. The sequence goes on along the minus strand of PVJX010039884.1, from coordinate 12,373 downwards.
CAGTTTCCTCAAAGCAAAATCATTCACTTTTGCAGTTTTGAGGCTGCAGAGGTTCAAGATTTGCTGCTTTTTGTGATGCCTTCAGGCTGTCTTTTCGATTCTCCTGTTCCTTCTCAGTAATTGAGATTTCCTCAACTCTATACTTATAGTTCACAGAATTAGTAAAGCTCCTTTCTGGCCAAATTCACAATGTTTTAAATCATCCTGCTGGGCTCTTTGCCTTTGATTCACAACATGAATCTGGCTAAAAGCCCCAACAATAGCCATGCCACTGCCTCAACATTCAACTGCCTCAAGATTTCTTCTGCTGGATTAATTAGTCTTTTGCCCTTATTATCAGTCTCAGGCAGTCTCTGGACACAAGCAAAATGCAGACAAACTTTCTACCAAGTCATAACACACATCATCTGGAACCCAACAACCAAAGCAGTCCTTTTTCCTGGCAGAAACCTCCCAAGCCTGGTGTTTATCAACAGAATTCCTTTTTCTTTTCTTTTCTTTTCTTTTCTTTTCTTTTCTTTTCTTTTCTTTTCTTTTCTTTTTTTCTTTCTTTTCTTTCTTTCTTTCTTTCTTTCTTTCTTTCTTTCTTTCTTTCTTTCTTTCTTTCTTTTTCTTTCCTTCTTTCTTTCTTTCCTGGGAATCAAATTCATGGCTTTGTGCTTGCCAGGCAGGTTCTTGTACCACTAAGCTAAACCCTTGGCCACCAGAAGATTTCTATCAGCTTTCTAGTCTCCTGATCTCTGACCAGAATCTCCTATATAGAAAATCCTAAGGCATTCTAGATCTGCTCCTTCAGAAGACATCTCCAAACCATTCCAAACTCTTCCCACAAACCATTCCCAAAAGTTCTTGAACCACATAGCCTGGAATAGTCACAGCAATGACCCCACTTCTCTGCTACAAAGTTCTGTCTTGGTTTCTTTTCTCTCATTGCTGGGACAAAATACCCAACACCCAAAATGAATGAAAGGTTTATTTAGCTCACTGTTTGTGGAGGTTTCACTTCATACAGTTGGCTTCAAGTTATGGTGGATGGCACAAGGGCAACACTTCAAGGCAGCAGCCAGCAAAAGCTGCCAGAGCAAAAGGGAAGGGGCTGGGGAGAACAAGCCTGTTCTCCTCCCTTATTTTGTAAGCAGGTTACACTGCCCCCAGGACAGATGTAGCACTCACACCACCTCTGTGCCCTTCTCTTGTACAGGATGAGGATATTTACAAAGCAAGGATCCTGGCTTCCTGCTGAGTCTCTCAGTTAAACTTCTAAACTTCTCAAGTTGACACAATGTGTCAACCATAACAACTTCTAATCGCTTTAATTTGTGTTTTTTCATTCCTTTTCTTGATGTGATTGGCTAATAGTTTATCAATTTTATCGATTGTTTCAAAGAACCAACTTTTCAATTTTTTTGAATCTTTATAATTTTTCTGTCAGTTGTATTAATTTTTGCTCTTATCTGTATAATTTTCTCCTTGTATGAGCTTTGAGTTTAATTTGTTCTTTTTTCTAGAAGTTTGTTTCAACATTTGGTTGCTTTATTTGAGCTCATTCTGTTTTCATAATGTGAGAGTTCATCACTATAAATGTCCCTCATAGGACTGTCTGCACTGTGTCCCATAAGTTCTGGTATGTTATATTAGCAGTATCACTTAATTGTATATGCTGTTTAATTTTGTCTTGAATTTCCTCTGTGACACATTGATTGTTCAGAAGGGTGTTATTTAATTTACATATGTTTATGTAGTTTCTGTGATTTCTTCTATCACTGATTTCCAATTTCATTGCACTATGGTCGAATAGTATGCATGGGATGATTTCAGTTCCTGTGCATTCAGGTAAGCATGCTTTATGTGGTCTGTTTTGGAGAATGCTCCATGTGCAGCTGAGAATAATGTATATTCTAATGTTTTGGGATAGAGCATTTTGTAGATGTCTACCAAATCCATTTGTTCACAAGTTTGGTTTAGTTGTGATATTTCTTTGCTGATATTTTGTCTAGTTGATCTATCTATTTGTGATAGTAGAGTATTAAGTTCCCCTGCTACTGTTGTGTTAGTCTTTTCTTGTTTTTTTTTAATGTCTGTTAGCATTTGTCTTATACCATTGGGTGCATAGTGATTGATGCATATGTTTATGACTACTATTTCTTCTTAAAATTTTCCCTTAGCAAGGATGTAGTAACCTTTTTGGTCTCTTGAACATTTTTGCTTCAAGTTTATATTGTCTGCAAATAAAGTAGCTACCTCTGATTTTTTCTGGGTTCCTGTGGCATGAATTGTTTTCTATCCTTTGACTTTTATTCTATGAGTGTTTTTTTGAGTTGAATGTGTTTCTTGAATGCAGCATATGATTAGATGTTGTTTCTTGATCCATTGTGCCAGTCTGTTTCTTTTGATTGGTGAATTGAGACCATTTATTTTGATGGTGATAAGTGTTATGTATTAGCTTATCCTTTTCATATTGTTGGTTCAAAAGCTGGTTTTCAAAAGATCAGTTTAGCTGATAGATCCCTAGCAAGGCTAATCAGTGGAGAAATTACATCAAGAATGAGAAATGGTCATCACTATTATTACTAAGAACATTAAATGGATTGTAGTGGATTGAAAACATGGTCAATTTAAACATTAGTTGAATTGAATCAGCATGGTGCTGAGTGTAGAGGGTCCACCTGAGGGCTGTTGCCAGCATAAAAAGGAGATGGAGAGGAAGAGTAGAATTTTGGGTTCTCCTAAGAGTTGTTGTTTGGAGTTGTTGGTTCTCCTGGAGGAGCTTGTCATGCTGACTTCCCTAATATAAACTTGCCTATTATCACTGGAGGAACTCAGGACGTTGGTCCCAAGAATGGCTGTGGTTCACTTTGGGGACACTCTTGTCCTTACTTTGAGCATTGCTTCCTGGCTCTGGAGGGGAAGATGTGTGTTGTTCAATCTCCAGGAGAAGCTTGTCATGCTCACTGCCTTCCTGGTATGTACTCAGCTGTTCTCATTGTCAGAGGAACTCAGGATTACATTGTCACTGAGGATGGCTGTGGTACTTCAGGAGAGCCCTGCTCCTTACTTTGAGCTTTGCTATTGAGAGTAGAGAACTCTCAACCTACTGGCACAGATCTTTCATCCTGCTGGCACAGACCTTCTGGCTTCTACCACTGATCTTTGGACATTCCCAGTGACGATCCATGAAATAGACTTGCATGAGTCATTGTTGTGGGTTCTAGACCTCCAGTTGGACTTGTGGGAAGCATCATCATAGGCTCTAAGTTTTAGTTGAACATATGCAGATTATAGCCAGGGGATCCAGGCCCTTGGCTGGATTTTTTTGGTTCTTTAGTGTGTGGACAGATTTCTTGTACCGTCTTTGTACTTAACTTCTTGGGTGACCATAAGATAATAATATTATAAATTTTTTTCCCTGTAGATAATTTTTCTCCTTGTAACCTCTGACTACAACAAGGATAATAAATAAACACTGTGAATAACTTTATCTCTAAACTTTTGTAATTTAGATGAAATAGAAAAATTTCTTGAACACAAACTATCAAACGTCACACAGAAGAAAGGTGATCTGAAGAGGCCAGAAAAGAAAACAACAGGCCCAGATAGTTTTCTTGGTACACTTTAACATATAAGGAATAATGATGTCAATTCTATACAACTATTTCAGAAAGTAGAAGTAGGGGGAACACATTCTAATTAATTCTGTGGTGCTACCTTTACTGTAATAACATGAGAAATATATTACTTGAAGGAAAACTTCTTACTAGTTTCCCCTGTGAATATAGAGGCAAAAATCCTCAACAGAATACTACACAGAATCTAACATTGAATAAGATGGATTATGTACCACAGTCAAGTAAGATTTTTCTAGTTATGCTATCCTGGTATTGCATTCAAAAATTAATTCATGTAATTCATTATAGGATTGGATTAAATAGTAAAAATCATATAATCATATCAATATATGCAGAAAATGCATTTGACAAAATCCAACAGCTGTTCATAAGAATGAACAAGATCTCCTAACAAAGTAGGACTAAAGATAATTTGATAAAAAATTATAGAATCCAATAGTTAATGCCATACTTAATTCCCTTTTTTATAATATATTTTCAGCACATAGTGGTTAAATTCATTATGGGGAATTGGTACATGTACATAATGTGTTTTAATTCCTTTTATTTCTCCTTCCTTCATTTCTCTCCTCCCTCCCTCCATCTCTAGATCCCTTTCCCATTTGCAAAGATGGTGTCCCTGGGCCCTACTGTCTGTCTTTTATTTTGTTCTTTATTTACTTCCACTTTGAGTTTCTCATGTAAGAAAAGCCATGTGGTATTTAAGCTTGTGAATCTGATTTATGTTACTTCATATTATAGTCTCAAGTTGCATCTATTTCCCTATAAATGATAAGATTTACCCTGTGTATGGCAGAGTCATACTCCATTGTGTACAAATATCACATTTCCTTTACCCATTCATCTGCTGGTGGGCATATAGGCTGCTTCTGAGATTCGGGTATTATGACTTGTACTGCTATAAACATGGGCATGCATATATCGCTGTAATGTGTTATCTTTAACTCCTTGGAAAGGTACCTAGCAGAGGAATAACTGGGAATGGAATTTCTATTTTTAGATTTCTGATGAATCCCCATATTGATTTCCATAGTGGTTTTACTAATTTGCCATCATCAATGTAGAAAGATGATTTTTCCTCTGCACTCTCTCCAGTATTTATTATTATTTGATTTCTCATACTTAATTCTGAGGAAGTAGATGCTTGTCCCTTGGGATTGGTAACTAGAAAGAATCTCCTGTCTTGCTATTCCTTTTAGATATTATATTGGAAGTTCTAAGTAATGCAATCAGGAATTGAAAGAAAGAAAGAAACGATGTGCATATTAGAATGGAAAAAAAGTTTTTTCTTTTGCAACTGACACTGTAAGAAGTCCCACTGAATCAAGGATAAAATTTTTATAGAAATAATTGATTAAAGTAAGGTTAAATTGATATAAGGTTAATACACAAAAGTCAGTTTCTTTCCTCTATACCAAAAATCAACTATTGATATTTGAAATGCTAAACACAGCATCCTTTGTATTACCTCTTGTCTTAGTTCATCCTGTTTTGTTATACTAAAACTTCTGAAGCTGGGAAATTGTTAAAGACAAGAGATCCATTTTGGCTCAGAGTTTAGAAATCCAGCAGCATGGCACTAGCACCACCTTAGCGTCTGTTGGGGGTCACATACTGAACAACTGGGAATGGAGAAGTTGGATGGGAAAGCAGGAACAAAAAAGATAGAAAGCTGACTTTGTTTGTAATAATCCACACTCATGGTAATTAATGTAGTCTCAGGATGACTAGTGACATATTCAGAGAACTAACCCAGCTTCTCAAGAAATATAGTAATGCAGTCACTTAGAGTGATGCCTCCATGACCTAATCAACTTGAACTAGATCTCACCTCTCAAAAATTCCAACACATCTTAATACCATTACATTAGGGACTAAAATTCCAGCACATGAACCTTTGAAAGACAAACCATACCTGAATCACAGAAGTGGAGAGAGAGGAAGAGAGGGAGCAAAGGGGAGAAGGAGAGAGGGAAAGTGAGAGAGAGAGAGGCTCTTAAGAATAAATCTAACAAAATACGTATTTTCTCCATTTCTTTGAAAAAGTGGGAAAAAATAAAAATTAAATCTTCTGTATGTGCATATTTACAACAGCCTTATACTTGCCAAATCTGAAATTAATCAAGGTGCTCTTTAGTTGGTGAGTGGTTAAACAAACAGACACATTCATGTAATGACATATGGTTCATTCGTATAAATAAATGAGCTATTGAGTTGAACCTTTAGTGCATATTATCAAATGAAAGAAGATACTCTATGACTCCAGTTGTATGACATTTTGAAAAATGCAAAACTGTGTAGACTACGGTAAAAAAATTGTAGTGGATAAGGTTTAAGGGTTAAGGAAAGAAAGAATAGATGAAACCAGAGGATTTTCAAAATTTGTTTAAACTATTCAGTATGATTCTGGTATACAGTATTCTATTGTATGAGCCCACTTATATTTATTATATTCCTGAGCTCTAATACTATAATAAATAAAACGTTAAAGCATAGTGGGTTGATAAAACATGAGTCAAACTAGAGCTCCCTTAGCAGGAAAGCAATCTCCAAGATCCAGTGCTATAGTTTAAAATCTCACTGGTTCAGAGAATTTAAATAAAATCAAGAGTTAAGTGTTAAATGATGTTGGTGCAGGAAGACTTCTGTGAGTCATCTTAAAGATAGAATGAGAGAGAAAATTGAGCAGTGCTATCAGAGGCTCAAGTAAGGTGCCAACAGATTTTACTCAACTGGTCTGGACCAATGACTAAACAAATAAGCAAGCAAATAAACATATGACAACAAGCCCTTAAGAAGATCAACACATGAATAAAATGATTTAACACTAAAAAAAGAACAAATACTCCAATGAATAAATGGGCAAATTCACTAGACAGATATTTTTCAAAAGAAGAACAAATATCCAGTAAATATATAGGAAAATGCTTACTACACATTTAGCATTCAAAGAAATGCAAAGCAAAATTATATTATTTCATCTTATCCCAAACAAAGTGACTACTATCAAGTAGACAAAAAAATAGCCAACACTAAACAAGAAGGCAGAAAAAAGGTGCCTTTATGCACTGTTGGTGGAAATATAAATAGCAGCCACTGTAAAAAATAATATGAAAATTTCTCAAAAATTAAAAATGGACCTCTCTTATGATACACCTATGCCATGAGTGGGTAAGTACCTAAAGGAATCAAACCCACAAACAATACAAATATCTAAATAGTAGAGATACTACATATTATAGAGATACCTGGCACTTCTCACAATGACCAAATTAAAGAAAAATATGATGGAATATTACTCAGCAATAAATCATTTTGCCTGCTAGAAAACAGAATTAAAATAATCATCTTAAACCAAATAAGCCAGACTCAGAAAAGAAGACAGGGCCTCATGTTTTCTCTAATGTATGTATGTGGAACCTAGAAAAACAGATGACATGAAAGCAACAGGAGAGGTGTCTGGGGGAGGAAAATAGGGAGGATGTGTGTGATCAAAGTACATTTTTTTCACACATGGAAACATCACAGTGAAACCCTTTAATCATTTGTACCTTGTACAGTTAGTATGTACTAATAATCATAATAGAAAAGAATTTTGCAATATATTAACTATAATCTTCAGTTTTCAACAAAAGTTGAGACATGAAGAAACAGGAAAATGTGATAGATACATAGCAGATAAACCACAGAATTGAAATTTCCCTTGTAGGAGCCCAGATAATAGATTTGCACAGATTTCAAAGCAGCTATTATAACTGTGTTCAAAGAATTGAGGAAACCATGTTTAAAGAATTGAAAGAAGGTATTTTGAGTGTTTCATCAAATAGAGAATATCAATGAAAATAAATTATATATGAAAAGCAAATACAAATATGAAACTGAAAAGACATAGATTTCATGCAATTCCAATCAAAATGCCAGCAGCATTCATCATAGGCATAGAGAAAACCACCCCAAAACTCATATGGAAGCAGAGAACAACCAGAATACTGAAGCACTCTTGGATAACAAGAGCAAAGCAGGAGACATCAGGCTGGGTTGAAACCCAGTCCTGGGTTTCAAGTTATGTTACAAGGGAACAACGTAAAAGCAACATAACACTAGCACAAAACAGGTGTGTGGGTCAGTGGGATAGGACCCAGATGCAGGATGCAGAAATCATGCTTAGGCCCACTTATTTCCATTCTAACTAGCTTCCCAAAGAGTGACAGACATCACATTAGACCTGCATGACCATGTTTATAAGTAGCACTATTCGGAACAGCTCAAGCTTGGATGTAACATGTATGTCAATCAAGAGATAAACAGATCTTAAATGCCGTATTTATACACAATGGAGTGTTATTCTTCTATAAGAATATATTTGTGTCACTTGTAGGAAAATTGATACAACTCAAGTCCTTAATATTAAGTGAACTAAGACAGGGAAGCTTAAATATTGCCTGATTTCTCTTATATGAGAAATCAAAACTATAAATAAAGAGCAAAATAAACATACCTAATAAGAAACAAGGAGATAGTTCTTTTGCAAATTGGAAGGAAGAAATAAATGGAGGGGGTGGGAAAGGAGAATTAAGATGCGTTATAGACAGATACACACTCCCCACAATGAGTGTAATCATTATGTACTGCAAGCATGCACTAAAAAAACCCCCCAAATTAGAAAAGCAATCATGTAGCTTTGCTTGAGAAACTTGTGGCTGTCCCGTATCTATTTATTTCTGTGCATCTCATATAACTATCTTTTTTATCCATCTACTACATGTTTGTACATCTACATTATATTTAAATTAGAGGTTCTAGGTTAACTGTTCTTCTTACTCCAAATGATATCTCTTTCACCAAAAAAAGAAACTCAGTTTTAGATGCCTGACTCCCGTGTGTGCTCTAAGAATCCCAAGCAGCCTGGAAAAGTCATTTCTCTGTTTCAACAGTCTCTTTTCCTGTTTTCTGCTTTTGTTACTTTTTATCTGAGATCTATTTATTCTCTGTGATTATAAGCTATTGTGTGGGAAGAAACTTAGAAAGGTTAATTAAGTACATTTTCCTTTATTCCCAGATGAGAAAACTGAGTAGGCTATTGTACTGCTCAAGGCGTTTGAGTTTCTACCCCATCATTCCAATCCCACTATAACATCTCAGGATATCCTCAACACTCAGATTTTAATTTTTTAGTCTTTCAGGCCCATATTATAAGATGTAAGAGAAAGATGGACCATGAAACTAACACGTGGAGGGGAGAAAATCTAAGAATCTACTTTGTGTATGTTTTTTGACTTCTTCTGTTAGAAAGCTTATTCATCTTGTTTCATAAAGTATCAACTCCTCAGAGGCACTTCCTCCTGGGAGGTGCAATCAAGAACGCTCACTAGTCACAGTTACATGTTGTGGGAGATGTATATGATAGACTGGGTGGGTCTTTCCTAATTATTAAGACATTGGAATTAGGAGCTGTAAAAAAGAATTATAATAATATGATCAGCAAGACATAATAGGGAATTTCAAAACTGAAAGACTCTCTTCTTAGACAAATCTTGTAGGGAAAATTTGCATTATTTAAGAATTAGATATATAATAGGAAACAGGGAGGTAGATCTTTTCCAAAAGAGAAGGTGACCAAGAGTTGCAAAGAGTGGGAAGGGAGGGAAGGGGAGACAGATAGAAAATAATTAAGATGTGTTTTATGCATGTTCCAACTTTCCATGATGAATGTGATCACTGTGTACCACAGACATGTACTGATGGAAATTAAAATTAAAAACTAAAAATTAAAAAGTAAAATTATTTTTCATTGAACATCTATTTAGTGTTCAACACCAAATACTGAACCAATCACAACTCCCAAACTGGAAAATAAGACTAGTTATAGAGCAGTTACTGACCGTAGACCACAGTGACAAATTTTAAAATTCAAAATTGTTGATACCACAGCAACAGAGAGAATGAAACGAAAGTCTTTTGCATTTCTTCAGTGGGTCATACACTCGCAGAATTGTCTGGAGTTGAAGAGTCACGTGGTTCCTCTTTTTCCTTTTTTCTGAAAAGGGAACTCTTGGAAATAGGATCAATGTGGAAAATCATTGTGAGATAAAATTATTCCCCACAAAAATATTACAATTAGAAAAATAATATGCCATATGACAGAGAATGTAACTTCAGTAAGTGGGAATTACTTGATTAAAGCAATATATTGTAACTGAAGAAAAATACACACCTCAGAAAGGAAAAAATTAATAAATTTCATTCATTAGAAATTAGGGTAGTGGGCTGGGGATTTAGTTCAAGTGGCTTAAGCGCCTGCCTGGCAAGCGTGAGGTCATGAGTTCAATCCCCGGTACCAAAAAAAAAAAAAAATTAGGGTAATATTATGAATTATCATATATTAACTGATGGATGACTCTGTTGTTTAGAAGTTCATAACCACGGCAACATACTTTAGATTTTATCCAGAATCCTCTAATATAATTTCTTAATGCCTTTCCTCTTTTATAGCAATTCATCTTTCTTTGATAAATATTTTAGTTTATACATTCTCGCCTAAAATCATCTGTACTACTTAAGAACAGAAACAACCAGTGGTACAAACATTCTATTGCCTTCCTCTAATTGCCTTCCTCTAATTCCTGCAGCTTCAGTGTTCTTTCCACAGCCAGTCACTCTGACTCTTCCACTGTGATCAGATGTGGACTTGACCCACACAGAGGAACCACTAATACACATCACTGTTGATAGAAGATATTTGCCTCTTGCATTTTTAAATGTGTTTATACCCCTAGGTTAGCACATGTCCCTGGAAACTGGCCTCAAATCCAGCCTCACTTCATGTTAGCAATCCCTTTCTTGTTGGGACTTGCTTCCTCCCAATTCAGTATTATATACCTCCGGATTATACCTAATGTAAGATAATATTGTTTAGTAACAGCCAGCCTAAAAGGAGATTCCTCCTTCCCACCAACTCATGTCTTCAATGATGGTCCAACTATAGTGACTGTCGTGTTGTTCATAAACACAAGTGAGAATCGTCCTATTTGACAGGAAACCCTCGGCAGGTACCAACATACTACCCAACGGCAACAAGTATGTGTTGAGAGCTATGATGTGCCAGGTACTTGTAAGTGCTTTTTATGTCCATTATATCACTTAAGTCTAAGAGGTAAGAACATCATTTCTACTTTGCAGGTGAAGCTCATGTGATTTCAAGAATAGCACAACTTGTCCAAGAGCACAAAGCTATGAAGAGAAAGAATTCAGGTTGCAGAGTTATGCTGCCGCATGTCACATGACAGATTGAGCAGCACCCAGCTGGGATTGAAAATTCAAGTACAGCAGCAGACATATTCTCGGGACTTAAACACCTTATCTTTCATTTACAGGCACAGATAATTGGAGTCTGTGGTATAAATTCATTCAAACAAGTTGGAAGGATTGATGTTACATGTATAAATAAGGTTCTCTTAGAAAATGTCCCTTACTAATTGCTTTCTTGACTAAGTTTGGTTTTCATAGCCTTATGTGCTCTTCTGCTCACTTGCTCTTATGTGCATATTTTAAGTTCAAATTCAATCTCAAACTGAAGGTAAAATAATTCTTTTTTCTGTCTGGAAACAGTCACTTATAAAGCTATTCTTGAAGATTCTTTTAATAGTTCTATTGAAGAATAAACATGCAACATGAGCAAGCTTTTCCATTGAACAAAGGTCTACTTTTGAGGAAAGCATTGAGGATCAGGAGGAGCCCACCACAAAAGTACTTGTGAAATATCTGAATATAACTCATTAAAAAGGAAAAATTTAAAAACATATTATAATTGCTGCTATTTTAAATTTATGTCAAATTCTGATTTCAGCTGGAATATGTAGCAGTCATAGATATTAGATATCACTCAGTTACTTGAAAGAAACTAAATATGCATTAGTGAAAATAAAAGGTTCCTATGTTTTCCTAATTGAGTTCCATTAGGACCGAATTTTAATTTTTAGAAAATTAATTCTGTTAGACTTGATGGTCAAGATAGAGAAGTTGAAAGAATCGATGCACTTAGCACTTATTTTTTTCCCAGAGGCCATTAGCAAAGCCACATATCCTTCCTGTGACCTACTAAACTCTATTTTCTCCATTCCTTTCTCACAGATGAATTAAAATTGTGTACATGATACCAAAGTCACAGAGAACAGAAAATTCAGCTGCTAAGACTGCTGCATGGGGCAATGACGGAAAGAAGGAGAGAAAGAAGGAAGGAAAGAGGGAAAAAAGAAAAGAGAAAAAAGAATGAATGAATGAAAAGAAGAAAGAAGGAAATTTAATTTAGTGGAAAAAAACCTCAAAAGCACAGCACATCACCAAACAACACTTAATAATTTTCAAATCTATGATTGCTGATATATAAAACACCTAGATAAGCTTAAAAATATCTCCACCACCAAAGTACCCACAAAATCCAATGCTTAAAAGTTATGTACCAGGCAATTATGTGGCTTTAGCTATTGTAGAGCGTGCAGAATCCCATGGGCTGACCCCTGACCTTTATACCAATTAAACTCTGGGTATAAGAACATAATCGTATTAATAGCTACCAGGATAAAATGTGAATTATCTATGGTTTCCTGTGTGCCAAGCACTGCACTAAGTACTTTACATTCATTATTTACTTAATATTCTTAGCAATTTATAAGACAACTACTGCTCTTATTTTTATGACATAACTGAGGAGCCCAGGTTTAAACAAGTGAGACAAATGATCCCAACTC